>SKCR01008826.1:0-80470 GCA_019454045.1 Zanthoxylum bungeanum | reverse complement strand
ACCTAGATTTGATCTTGAGTTGTTTCATTGTGTTGAGACTTGGATTGGATGGAAGAATGATGATTGAAGTAATTGATTTAATGTATTTGGTCTAATTTGTCCAATTTGAGAAATTGAAAAATTAGGGTTTTTACTATTCCAAATTTGGGGGTTTTCATATATGTTGAGCATTTGGGTGTGTATATGATGCATGCAAAGCTTCATGTTGATTGGATTTCATTTGGATGAGTTTTGAAGCATGAAATGACCAAATGGTCAATTTGGGCACCAAGTGGTGCTTTCGGCTTTGGATGAGGAAATGGGGATTTTGGTTGCTTTGGTGTTTTGATGTTTTGAACATCATAAGTTCATCTTAGAAATGATTTAGAATCATTCAAAATTGATTGGATCAATTTCGGACTAAAACGGACAAAAATACAAAGCAAGGGTATTTCGGTAAATTCACCTAAAAATGTTTTTTTTGAATTTATTTTCATAATTTGATTATTGGAATGTTAAATAAATATGTTTATTTAATTAATCCGAGAAAAAGTTTTGAAATCTGAAAATTGGATTTTCACCGCTTCCGCTGCGTTACCGGACTCACCCCTAAATAACCCCTACAAAAGGTACCTTCAACTCCCCTTTTACTGTCATCATAAGCCTTAATAGTCATGCTGGAGGGGTCCAAGTCTGTTGCTTTCATACCTAATCTTGCCAGAATTTTCAGCGGGCACACATTGATGGATGAACCGTCATCCACCATCACACATGAAGTTCTCTTGCCCCTCACCTCGTCCCTGATAAATAGAGGCCTATTATGATTTCTCCCCTATGCTGGGAGTCATCCTCAGAAAAAGATATCTACAAAGCTTCTTTCTGAACCGACCCAACAAACATTGCAGGGTTGGCGTCTTCCGGTACCACAATCTTGCTCAAGGCTTCAACCATAGCCTGCCTATGCTCCCGAGATGCACATAACAGTTCCCAAATACTCACTTGTGCTCTAGTCTTTCTCAATTGCCTCAGCACTATATCCCCTTCAGTGTTTTCTGCAGTCTCAACCACTTCTCTACCATTTGTCAAAACTTCATTACCCTTATCTGCCATATCATTGTAAAAACGACCATTGCGCGTCATTCCCCTTACTTCTTCCTCGTCACTGCTAGAGAAATCAAGCCAAAAGTTTTTTCCCTGCTCAGTTTCATCTTCACTAGTACTATCCCAGATTCCCAGGCAAAAGGCTAGAGGATGAAAGGATTTTAGGATAAGGTTTTCTGGAGGCCAGAATTGATCATATAGGCTGGTGGTGGTACGGCACGGTAGTTGAGTAAGGGGTTTCTGTGTGTGTCAGGCTGTTCTGTTTCTGGGTCAGGTATTTTCTTGGAGTCTATCAGGTCTTGGATTTCATGGCGGAGTCGGGCGCAGTTGTCGGTGTCATGGCCCTTTTGTTGATGAAAGTGACAGTAAAGGCTTAGGTTATAATGTGATGGTAGGGGATTGGGTAATGGTTTGGCTTCCAAGGGTTTTAAGAGCCCTTGCCTCTTCAGTTTCTCTAGCACCTTGGACAGGGGCCTTCCCAAGTTGGAAAACTGCCGGTTCCGGATAGCGGCAATCTCAGCAGAAACGGGCTTTGCTCCCGATGTTCCCCCAATGGGCCTCCTGTTCAAACCATAGAATTTTCTATTCTCGGCCTCTTCTTCCTCAATATCCATGACAGTTTCCCTCAACTGCCGAAAGTCTGCAATCATGGAGGTCATCCTCCTCAACTTGCTGTAAATGGAGGGCTTGGTGCCCTTGATAATCATCTTAATCTGATCCTTCTCCGAAGGCCTAGTCTGCATCTTCAATAACTGACCCCTCCACCGGTCCACATACTCCTTAAAACTCTCCTCCGCTTTCTGCTTAACATTCTCTAGATCACAGAGTGACAGATCAATCTCTAGGTCAGTGACATACTGTTTTAGGATGGCATCAGCCAACTCCCTCCAATCTTCCTTCACTTTCTTCTCCAAACTGTGGTACCACACCACAGGAGCTCCTTCAAGCGACATTCCAAACATTTTCTGCACTTGGCGCTGAGATAAGCCAACTGAACTCATGACTGATACAAACTGTCGGAGATGTACCCTTGGATCCCCATTCCCGTTAAACTTAGCCATATCAGGCATCTTGAACTGTGCCGGCAACTGTTCCTCGAAAGTCAATGTGTCATAATCTAGCAAATCCTCATTCTTACCCCTCATCTTGCGGGTAACCGACTCAACCTGATCCCGAAGTTTCTGTAACTCTGCCTGAGACCCAGATACTCTGCCTGCTGCATACTCTGCCATATCATCCTCAAAAGCGGGGGTATCATCCCCCAATCTGTTCGGAGATTCCTCTTGCCTCACATCCCCAGAATTAACCCCGGCACGAGACCCAACTATACCAGCCATAACAGTAGTCAAAGCTTGCAACTGTTCAGTGATCTTGGCGAGACCGTTCTCTAACTGATCCATATGGGACACCTCATTATCGGATTCACTCATACTTGTTCTTTTAGTGAGTCTTGTCCCTTCTCTAACCCAAACGGTATTTATGATGTCTTTTTGAGACATAGATGCTGTTAACATGATGTATGTATGTATGAGGTGCACGAGATGCATGTAAAATATATAACATATTAAATCAATTAAAATTTTCAAACAAATCGGCCCGTTAACATTTTAGAATCTTTTGGGCTAATTATCACAGGAGTGAACCCATCCTAGTTTAAATGGCCCAACGAGTTCACATCTTATGACAAGGAGCCCAACTAAGTCCAAATGGTAATGTTCCGAACACAAGCACAAAGTGGCCCATCAACACTTAGATGCCTTTGGCCCAATAGTCATGAAATATGTTCTTGTCCCAGTTTAAATGGCCCAACAAGCCCATATCCCATGACAAATGGTCCAAATGGATCCAAACGACGATGTTCCCAAACACAAGCATAGAAGAAAGATGATGCAAACATAACGTAATAATTTCTACATAATGGCCCATCAACATTTCAGAAGCTTCGGGCCTAATAGTCATAAGGTACGAACTCGCCCCAGTTTAAATGGCCCAGCAAGTCCGCATTTCTGACAATAGTCCAACTGCATCCAAATGAGGATGGTCCACAAGCACATATTCAAGGAAATAATTGTTACTTTAGCCAACCCGGTCTATGGGTGGGTTAGCAAGAGTATAGGCAAAGGCTCTCACCGGCGAATGATGGCCCACAACTAGGTCTCCCCACTCAAGGGTTCGAGCAACCAAGTGAGCGCACCCTTTTTTATACACTAAGGTACGTGCCAATGAGCTATGGTGTGTGACGGATTGTCAAATGGATTTCCCGTTGTAGATTCCCCAGAGGAAAGGTGGAGCGAGGCTCACTTAAATACCCAAGCCTCTTAGGCTCTTATCGCTTGGTGTCAGGAATAAACAACGAGTCCTCCAAATTAGTCCATCACAATAGGCTACGAGTAGATGGCTATCTAGGTGCCTTCACAGCTTTTCCTTCTAGAAAGGTAGTGAATGAAGGAAGACACCAAACCATTACCTAGCCTCAAAATGCCTTTGATTAAACCATCACTTTATCCACTATAGACACGGTCAATTAAAACATAAATCCAAACATCACAAGACAATATTTCGGGGCCGATTCTCTGTCCCCAGTGGAGTCGCCAGACTGTGGGAACACAGAAACTGGGCGACGCATGCTGTCCCGGGCTCGCGGCCCGTTCGGGAGTACGGAGTAGCCACATGGGACTAAACCGGAGAATAATGGAGTCGCCACCCGGTGTGAACCGGGAAAATGAGATTTAAGGCCGCACTCACCCCTCGCAAGGGAAGACCTCAAACCGTTGGGTTCGGAATGGTCCCTTACTTATGCCACTTGTAATGAAAGGATTTATGTAATAATTTAATCAGGCTTAAGTATCACTTATTTCCAAGAGTATCATGCTTCTAAATTCATATGTACAAAATAAAACTTACACCTAAGTTTACATATATTTCACATCTAAGATTGCATGCTTGAAAGTACATCAAAGGAGCGACAAACATATAACTTCACTGGCATATTATATTCAAGAAAACACAAGCACACATACTAACCACACAAGCACACATGTGAGCACCTTCTCAAGTGGTACGTGGAATTATATCCCAAGTACAGACCGTACTACCGTCCATTCGGAATCGGCTACGGAATTTATGTCTGGGTTTCCATCTGATATACCACAAGAAATAATACTCAAATGTTATCATGACATAGGTATATGAATCGTAATACATTAAACACATTGTATTCATACATGTGGGGATGGCTACTAGGAAAACTATGTATGAAATCTGATGAAAATGACTCAGTTCAGTGGGTGTACGTTCGCGTAGCGTTTGAGAACGCGTTCGAACGGTAAACAGAAGGTTCGCGTTTGTATAGCATTCGAGAACGCGTTCGAACGGAACCAGACCCGATGCATGATAAGACTAAGAAAGTGCGTGTGCGTTCGCGTAGTGTTCGAGAACGCGTTTGAACGGTAAATAGAAGGTTCGCATTCATATAGCGTTCGAGAACGCGTTCGAACGGAACCAGACCTGATGCATGATGAGACTAAGAAAGTGTGTGTGCGTTCGCGTAGCGTTTGAGAACGCGTTCGAACGGTAAACAGAAGGTTCGCGTTCGTGTAGCGTTCGAGAACAAGTTCGAACGGAACCAGACCTGATGCATGTAACACAAAGAATAAAGACAACAATGTCAAGCTCAGTATGTCCGATTAAACGTATCTTGCATTCAATCGAACACACATCAATCGGCGCGGCAAAACATCATGGTAAAGGGCTTTAATCCCTCCCCATAGGGGATCTTTCATTCCACTTACTAAGCCCATGCGCTCATTGAATCATGCATACAAAGAATTAAAAGCAATAATATCAAACTTGGTATGCCCGATTGAACGTATCTTGCATTCAACCGAACACACATCAACCGGCGCGGCAAAGCATCGTGGTAAAGGGCTTTAACCCCTCCCCATAGGGGATCTTTCATTCCACTTCCATGCACTCGATTGAATCATGCATACAAGAATTAAAAGCCATAATATCAAACTTAGTATGCCCGATTGAACGTATCTTGCATTCAACCGAACACACATCAACCGGCGTGGCAAAACATCGTGGTAAAGGGCTTTAACCCCTCCCCATAGGGGATATTTCATTCCACTTACTAAGCCCATGCGCTCGATTGAATCATGCATAAATAAGCAACATGCAGAATTCAAGTGACGAAAAATAAATAAACCAAAGCAACACAAAACAAAAGAGGGTGCCGTTTACTCAAGCGCTACGTGGAGTTGTATCCCGAGTACAGATCATACTACCGTCCATTCGGAGTCGGCTATGAAATTTATGTCTGGGTTTCCATCCGATATACCGCGAGAGTTGACACATCTCTCATTTTATTCCACAGCCACAACATACAACATCTCATAATTCATGCATATTTATCTACTCAAGGGCCACAACATGCATTTCAACATGACAATCATGCAAGCAATACTCAATAAATAATACAAGTAAAAATAAAAATAAAAAACAAAAAATGAGTGTGAAAGATACCCTCAGGTCTAACCTTTTTGCCAACTTTCAGGCTTGCGTTTCACGAACGTCGGAAGGGTACAGCTCCTCAACTTCTCCGGTTCACTGGTTTAGCGTCCTAGCTCACTGCTTTGCCATTTAGCTTGCTGTTCGAACTCCGTTCTGCTACTGTTCGGCCTCTGTTTTGCTGCTCACTGTTCAGGTCACCTGTTTTGACGTTTCAACGGACTGTTCCGAGTTTTCGTGTGGGTTTTTAGTGCAGTCTTGTGTGATTATTTTAAGGATTATGAATGCAGTTTTTATGTTACTGTTTTGAGGATTTTAAGGGCTGTTTGAGGGCTAATAGGAATGCAGTTTTTTATGTTACTACTTTAAGGTTTTTAGGGAATGTTTTAAGTGTATTTTACTACTGTTTTAGGGGTTAATCACTGCTGTTTGGGCGTGTAAAACAATGCATTTTTTGTGTTCACTGCAGTTCGGTTTTTGGTTGTAATTTTTGGTGATGGAGGGCTGCTGTATAGGGCTAGTTTCGGTGGCTTTAGGAAGATATAAAGGCTTGTTATTTTCGGTTATGGAGGGGTTAAGGAGGGTGATGTGTTCGGCTATGGAGTGGAGGAGATGAAAAGAATATTTTTTTTTGTTACTTTTCCTTGTGATTGGCGTGTTCTAGGAGAGATGAATGCCTTGGTTATGGGTTGTTTATATAAAGAAGGGCTAGGGCTTCACCTTGTCTCACAAGGAAGGGATTTTGGCATTAAAGAGAGATATGATTTGTTGTTTGAGCAAGGAAAGTCAAAGATTGAGGGGGGACAAATCTTGGCTAGATTAGGAATACAAAATATTTAATTTGTTATGATTGATTTTAATTAGTTATGACATCCTTTTAATTTAGTATGTGATTTGTTTGGTTAGGAAGTTAATATATTTGATTTATCTTAATTAGGTATGATTATATTTTTGTTTTATTTAATTGGTAAATGGTTTAATTATTTTATTTAATATTTAATTAATTTTCCCATGTGTTTTAAATGTGTTTTATTAATTGGGATGTGTTTTATGGGCTTTGGGGGGCTAATTGGGCTGGGGTGTGAGGCTAGCAGCAAAACCAGAAATACCGACTCCGTTCGAACGCCCATTCAAACGCTACACGAACGTCCGCAATCTGCCTGACGTTCGAACGAAAAGTAACGAACGCAGCACTAACGAAGCCAGTGAACTTGTGAAATGAACTTGATGACGTACTATTCTGAATTTCCCCTTCCGACCTCCGTTTCCCGCAATATCCTTAGCTAAAAAGGTAGTGCCTCCAACTGAGACTCATCATCGGGTTTCACATGCGAAAATGCAATGTCTACAATGAAGGTCTGGCCCGTATAAACTTTGAGAAAAGCTTGGCCGATTTGGATGCAGTGGGTTGGAGATTAGGACGAATGGCGCCTGAGGAGAGAGACGCTTTCGGCCATCAAGGAGCTGCCCGGGGGTTTTCGGCGCTCTTCGGGACAAAATTAATATTTTGTAAGACGTTATATCGTCTATTCCTTGTATTTTTAGGACATTTTCGTCCGTAATTAATGAAAATACATTATTGTTCCAGTGTATTTTGCATATTTCATGCTCCCACAAAGATGGCACATATCTCTTTAAGTACTTGCCATTTATCGCTCTTGCTTGCACTCTTCCGTTCAAGTTCTGTAAATGGTAGGCTCCATTTGGTAACACATTTTCTTACCACGAATGGGCCTTCCCAGTTGGGCGACCATTTGCCATACGCCGGGTCCTTAGAACCAAATGGCAAGTATAGTTTTCCACACTAATTCGCCTCCCTGAACGATTTAGCCATTACTCTGAGATTATATTCCTTGGCTATTTTTTTCTTTTGTGCTTCTAGACGATTTAGCACATCGCATCTGATATCGTCCAATTCCAATAATTCTGGATCATTGCCTCGTTGTAGTCTTCCTTTATCAGCTTTTCTTGTAACGTTACCCTGGTGGACTCGATATTCATTTCTACGGGAAGCACAGCCTCGTGACCATACACTAACTGAAACGGCTGTAACTGAAGTACTTGTTCGTGGTGACGTCCTATAGGCTCATAGAGCCTGACTCAAATATTCGTCCCATCGTCTAGCGTTGTCTGTCACCATCTTCCGAATCAACCCTTTAAGGGTCTTATTGGATGATTCTTTGCTGACGTTTGACTGAGGATAATAGGGAGTAGTGTTCACCAATCGGATTCCGTATTCGGCCAGTAAATCTTTCACATTTCCACCGTTTAGTGAGGTGCCATAGGTCTACCACTATTGTTTGTGGTATACCAAATCAGTGAATTATATGTTCTTTTATGAACTTGATGAATTCTTGGGAGATTTCCACAACTGGGATAACTTCCACCCATTTGGTGAAGAAATCGGTAGCAACAATGATGAAAGTATGCCTTTTGCTTGATGCTGGGTAAATCTTCCCTATCAAGTCTATGCCCATCCCATAAACGGCCACGGTTTAATGACCGGGATCATCTCGGTTTCTGGTGCCCTTTGAATAGGCCCGTGCTTCTGACAAGCAATGCATCATTTGGCATACGAGCTGCACGATTCTCCCATCTTTGGCCAATAATAGTCGCTTCGTATAATCAACCATCTCATCTTTATTCCTGCTTGGTGAGCCCCACAAACACCTTCATGTACTTCGGCCATGATAGTTTTGGATTCAGATGGCCCTACACATTTCAACAACAATCCATCTTGTCATTTTTTATATAGCACATCTCCTGAGACTACGTAGTTCAGGGCTTTAAGTTTTAGCCTTCGGTCATTCCCTCATTCGGGCTGTTTTAAAAACGTCTTGATTTCGCTTCTCCAATCTTCCTCCTTTTCGATTTCAACGGCCGTGACATTTGTCCCTTCATTTCGTCGCATCAGGACCGGCTTCACCTTGTCTCTTCTATATATGCCATCTATGTTTGCTTGCTTGTACTCGGAAGCTGTTTGGGCTAAACTATTGGCCAACTCATTTTTTGCCCTTGGAACGTGTTCTAACTCTGCATGATCAAATCGCTCTACCAGTTCTTTGGCCACATCCAATAATGCCATGACTGATGGGCTTTGGCATTTAAAGGTTCCTATCACTTGTTGGATTACTAGTTGTGAATCCCCTTTAATGGATACATGGGTTACTCCCATGTTGAGGAGTATCTCTAACCCAAGTATCAAGGCTTCGTATTCGGGCCTGTTATTAGTGCAATATTCGTTCAACTTGATTAAGAAAAAAATGATTCCCCCAATGGGCTGACTAAGACAATCCATATTCAGCTTCTTTAGTTGTGTTGGATCCGTCGAAATACATCGTCCATGGTTTCAGGCTGCATTCGTCCAGATCCATTTCTTTCTCTAATAATGCTCAAACATGGGTGATCGGCCAAGAAATCGGCCAAGCTTGATTTTTGACGGCCCTTTGGGGCTCATGCCGTATATCGAATTCTGAAAGTGACAGTGACCCAAACCCAACTCTTTGATGCAAGATAGGACGAGAAAACATGTACTTTATTATATTAATTCTTGTGATCAAATACACTATGTTCGGCCTAAGGTAGGCTCGTAATTTAGTACATGTGAAAATAGAGCCAAACATAATTTCTCCATTGGAGAATAATTACATTCATAATTCAACAATTGTCTGCTAATATAATAAATGGCTCTCTCAACGTTCATGTCATCATCTTGCGCGATCATCCCAGCTATGGATTGTTCTTCGGCCGATATGTACAATTTCATTGGCTTTCTTGACACTGGAGGTACCTCACGGCGTGGGCGGTGTGATAAGTATTTCTTCAGGCTGTCAAAAACTTGTTGATGTTCTTCTGTCCAGACGAATTCATCCTTGTTCTTCAACTTAATAAGGAGGAGAACACTTTTGTTTTCCCTGCACAATTGGAGATAAATCGTCTTAAAAAGTTAATTTGCCCTAAGAACTCTGTAACTCTTTCTTATTTCGGGGTGGTATAGCTTCGGTGATCGATCAAGATTTATTGGTGTCAATCTCGATTCCCCGTTGGTGCACTAGAAAACCTAGGAAATTTTCTGCGCACACCCCCGAAAGCACATTTGGCAGGGTTCAATTTTAGTTTAAACTTTCTCATTCGCTCAAAGGCCGTTGCTGAAATGGCTAAAATTTTTCCATGGTCACAGATTTTTCCACTATGTCGTCCACATAGACTTCTACAGATTCACCGATCATGTCATGAAAGATCAAATTCATGGCCCGCTGATAAGTGGCACCAGCGTTTTCAGGCCGAACGGCATCACTACCCATTCATAACACCCTAGAGAGCCTGGGCACCTAAAGGCTGTTTTGTGTATATCATTTTCGGCGATGTAAATCTGATTATAACCTGCATACCCATCCATAAAAGAGCAGACTTGGTACCCCGCCGTGGAGTCCACTAGGGCATCTACTGTCGGCATTGGGTATTGATCTTTTGGTGTCGCTAAGTTTAAATTTCTGAAGTCTATACAGATCCTTATTTTTCCATTCTTTTTCCTGACTGGAATGATATTTGACAACCATTCCACATATCTGGTCGTCCTAATGAACTTCGCCTCTAAAAGGCGTTCGACTTCTTTCTTAATATCAGGCATGACATTGGGCGCAAACCTCCGGGGATGCTGCTTATGAGGCCTATGGCTTGGCATGATTGGCAACCTATGCTCCACCAACGTCCTATCTAAACCATGCATCTCATTGTAGTCCCATGCAAAATAATCTTTGTACTCTCGTAGTAGAAAAATTAGCTTTTCGCCGTACCTGGGATAAGTGATGCGTCTATCATGCTCGCTCCCCAGATTTACCTCGTCCAATGCATCTTGTCCTCTTGAGATATTTGTCTTTCGTCGTCCATTCAGAGCGTATTTTTCTTCTTCCATTGATTCGCCTCATTCTATCAAGCAGTCCACTCCACATAGTTCTCTTATCTTGTCCTCCGTCTGATGCGCCAACAATTTGCCTCTTAAAGCCGAAATCGCGGCCTGTGCTTCGGCCTCATTTTTTTGCTCTGCTACATAGGCTATTAAACTGGCCTCGGAGGCCGCAATGGCGACTTGCTCCTTATTCTGCTTGTTCTTCATTTAAATTGTTGTGCGTTGGCTCTCTAAAAACCACTGTGGTTGGTCTCGTCTGTGCGAACAAATCATTCAGCAGTCCCGCGAGGTACGGCTCATCATTTTGAGCCACAATGGTTGGGTTTTCTCCTTCATTTAGAACTCTGGTCGGCCCATAATTCCCTTCGTACATGAAGTACTCGGCCGAATTTGTCTCTGCAGCGAAAGGCCTGTTGTCGGCATGCACTATCTCCACCTCGTCCCTCTGGTTCCAGAACACTAGGCATTGATGAAGGGACGAAGGGATGCATCGGCTGCCGTGTATCCAGTCTCGTCCTAAGAGCATATTGTATGTTGTCGGTCCATCTATGACAAAAAATACTACTGTTTTCGTAATACTTCCCACTTGCAAGTCCAACGGAATAACCCATTTGGTCGTCGTCGCCCCTCCATTAAAGCCGGTAAGAACCACTTCCGTAGGGAGGAGGTCTTCTTCTGACTTTGCCAAACGTCCTAGCATCCTAACTGGTATTGCATTAATGGCTGCCCCATTATCAATCAACACTTTGGTGATAGGTATCCCATTAGCCTTTTTTTACGTACATCGGCCGCATATGCTTTGTCATTTGTGGTGGTGGCTTTGGGAATATCACCTTCCCTGACAGACCTATCTCCATTGCTTGATCGCCCTCGTGTTAGCTTGAGGCGATTTCTCCTCCATGTCCCATCCCGATGGCAGCAACGTGGCTGGTGAACCTTGAGAGACGTTATTGACGGCCAATCTCCGTTTTTCGGCTCTGGTGATGGTCCGTTTTACTTAGGTGTCCCATACAAAACGAGGAATGGATATCGTCCCAAATCTTCTCCCAACGTCCCGACTGCAGGATTGCCGACCTCGTAAATTCTTTGAGAAGCCGATTTTATGAAATTCCCTTTTTCCTTGCTTCGGTTTTGATGTCTATTTCTTATTCTATGTCGGTCATTTCCTCATCTGAAGCCTCCCTATCTGTTATCGAGAGCGCTGCAAATTCGGTCTCGTTGCCGTCATAGACGTCTTCGCTTGTTCCAGCTCCTCCGCTGTTATCCCCTTTGAATTTTACGGGCAACAAGTAATGGTTGGCCACAACCGGTGGTATACTGCCGAACTGAATGACGATAGGAGGTTCTTGGTCGTCTATTTCGTCCCACTCTCGCCTGTCGAACTTAGTGCGTTCATCGCCGCTCATCACTGCTCCATTTTTGCTGTCACTCATTTTTTCGTTCGCTTCTGATTTCTCCATGATGCGAGGGCTACGGCCCGTGGTGGCATTTGCTTCGCTTTGTTGGCGCATCATCCGGCCATAGTTTCTTTGATGTCGCTTTAACTACGTCATTTTCATTTCGTCCATGGGGAAATAATTCTGCCTGGACGATGTCCTGACAGTGGCATTCGGTATGAATGCCATATATTGGGCCGATGAATTCTCGGCCTAAACTTTCTTATATTTTGGACTAATTTTGAATTCTCCCCATAGAATCTTGGGGCGAAGGTCCGTGGCTGCCATGCTGCTGACTCTTTCTTTACGGGCCTTTCACAAGTCTCTTCTAACTCCATCATCCATTCTATATTGTTTTTGCATCGAATACACACGTTCATTGTTCTCCATGCTCTGAAGGTGCCTTAATCCTTTCCAGAGCGCTTGGGCGATGATGGTGCTGTCCTTCGTCTAGTTTTAATTTGACCTTCGGCAGATTCATCTTGGCCAGGTCTAGGTTGATCATGTTCAATTCCACCGATTTTGGAAAAGGGTTATTATCCACTGCCATCTTTTTCTCGAACTTAATTCGTCCAGAGTCTATAGCATCCTGTAAAATATTTCGAAAAACAAGACAATTATTAGTTGTATGACACCATGCATTGTGCCACTTACATTTTTTACAACCGATTTGTTCGGCTGTTGGCAACGTATGTCGATCGCTCAAACTAATTTGTTTATCTTTATACAACTGGTCGAATATGGCATCCACTTTAGTGATATCAAAAGAGAAGTTCATACTCTTTTTATCGTTCTTTTCATTGGCTTGGGGCTCCTCCCACGTATTACAAATGTAAGGAGATTGAGGCAACCTTGAGCGATTCTCCCAAATTTGATATCAAAAGAGAAGGCTTCCCCTTAAATTTCTTTTTTAGATCGAGATTGAGGCAACCTTGAGCGATTCTCACAAATTCCTTTTCGGGCAGAGGCACGTGACATCGGCCTCGGGCTACCTTAAACCGCTGTAAAAATGTCTCGGCCCACTCTCCTGGCAACTGTCTTAGGTTTGCCAAATCGACCAAGGCTACTTAGATTCGGCCTTGTAAAATTACGCATGGAACAACTGTTCCATTTGCTGCCAACTTTCTACCGAATTGGCCGGCATACTGACATACCAGGAGAAAGCTACTCCTGACAATGAGCCATGAAATAACCTCAATTTGTGGAAATCATTCCCTCCCCACACTGAAGGGTAAATCGCCATATGTGTTCCATGGTAGAAACCTCCCCAGACCCCGTAAATAGGGAAAAATCTGGTATCTTGTAGTTTCGAGGCCACTGATAAGCCACGTCGATCCAATCAGGATACGCTTCCGATATCTCGGCCGAATTGGTCGTATGCCTAGACCGAATTGGTCTTGAAGGATCTCGGTCATTTGTTCCCTTAATATATCGTTGCCTTAAATGGCACGGCTATGGGCGGCGGCTGCTGGGTCCTCTCAAAAGTGGGCATAATCGTGATTCTGCCCCTGAGAAGCCTGGATACCTTAAGGCAACACCACTTCATCTTGTGTCATGCTTGGCCCTTGGTGCATATTTGGCCTAATTGTGGGTCGTTGCCCCCATGACTTATTCCTCCCCTGAGAACCGTAGGGATGTTAGTTCCTTACGTCGGAACATTACTAGGGCAGCCTCCTGACTGCTTGGTGCAGGGAGGGGCGTGGCCCATGGCAGCGCCGTCCCGCCGTTCACACATTTGGCCATTAATTCATTTAGCGAGCTTATATGTTTGGCCATGTTTTCGTAATGTGAGTTGCTAGTTGATACGAATTTGTCTATGACATGCGCATTTTGAAGCCTAACTTGTTCGACAACATCCTGCGTGAATTCACCGAACAACGCTCGTACCGCGTTAGGGTCGAGCTCCCTCATAGGTTCGTATCGACTAGCGTCTGCCAGACCCTCGAAATGACCGACTACGGCTGGGGAACGTAAGGCTGGTTGGTTTGCTTCAGTCCTTCTTCCTCCGCGCTCGAGCCAATTTGAGCGTTTCTTTTCGGAGGCATCTCCACTATTTACACCAATTCTCCCACTGTGGTCGCCAAAAACTGTTTGCGCGATTTTTGTGCGCGAAGAAGAAAGAGAAACGTGTAAGGTTCAAACCTCCTGAGACAAAGTCCCAGCAATGGGTGTTTGATTAAGTGAATAAGCCTCCAAGGGGCGCAAGCGCACAAATTACAGTCCTAAAAGTTATAAAAGCTAAAAGATAAGAAAAATGCTCGTTTGAGTCTTCATTTTTTATTGTGCTTTTTCTCTCTGTCTGAGTGAGCTTTTATAGTGAAACTTGTAAACTGCTTGGGCGGTCCCAGTATCTCCCTGCAGCTGCTGGATCGTGCCTTCAACCGTTGGGCTGTGCGTCTCAACTGCTTGATCGTGGGTTGAGCTTTTATAGTGAAACTTGTAAACCGCTTGGGCGGTCCCAGTATCTCCCTGCAGCTGCCGGATCGTGTCTGTAACCGTTGAGCTGCGTGTCTCAACTGCTCGGTTGTGGAGGGAAAACCGTCCAACTGTTGCGATTGTGGAAGCAACTGCATCATGCATTTTCGTCCTAACCGCTACTTTGGTCGTCTCGACTCTTCGTTGCTCTTCGCTCTATCGTCCTTCCTCCATTCGTTCTTTCCTTCGTCTTAGGGCGATTTCGTTCTAGGATGACATTATTTCCTTTGTCAACACAAGTGGTGTTATAGTATTATGAAAATAATATGGGATAAGTGTTTGTTAGTGTAAACATTGGGGAAAATGACATTCTCCCTATCTTAAAAATAGATTGTGCTTAGTTTTTAAATTTTAATTTTTTAAAAAGTAAATCCATAAATTATAGATGGAATGGTTGTACCATTAATGAAAACCCTAGCTCAGGGTCGGCTCTGATTTTTGAATAGTCTTAAGCACACTCTTGAAAATTGGACCATAAATTAGATTTATTAATTAATAACCATATCAGAAAGAAATCAGGGCTCAAAAATTTTTCCCCACTTAAAAGGTTTGGGGCCATAAGCCATAAAATTTTTTTCCTAATTTTTTTTTCCATAAGTGGGCCAATAGGCCACGGTCTATGCTGCCTATCCCCGAGTTGGCTCCGCCCTAATTTCAATATAACTCAATTCAATTTTTTTTTTAATTTTCAATTTTTTTTTTTGTAAATGGTTTAAAATTGATTTATACAAATGGTGTTGTCATGTATCAAATGACTTTGCAGAATATCTAAAATGATATAGATTAAAAAAAACTATATAAAGATACGTAAATTTTACAAGATTTAATAAAATAATAATTTCTAATATATCACAATAATATTCAAAGATCCATATAGTTGATCATATCTAATGGTAAAATAGTTTGTTTTGGTTTGGTTTTAAAATTGAATTCTAGTTTAAGTTACATGTGAAATGTTTGTCTTCGTGATCTCTCTCTTTGCATTCAACACCTTTTCGTCAAGGGGGAATTCATGAAAGTTTTAAAAAATTAGTGGTGCATACGATGATATGCAAAACCTTGAAGGAGGTACATGATAAAAACCCTTCTAAATATTAGGGGTGGACAAAAAAATAATGGAAACTGAAAAAATAAACCGAATCAGAAAAACCGAATTGAAATGACAATTTTTTTTCAAAAATAATTGTTCGAGATTTTAATTAAAAAACCGAATCGAACTGAATTAGAATAATTTTTTAGTTAAAAAAACGAACCGAATGGAATTAAATGAATTGAATAAAATTAATTGTATTATGTTTTTATTTTATAATTATATTTGTTACATTATTTAATTTATTTAGTGTTTAGTGATGATTAATTTAATGAAATATTTATAATTTTTTGCTTTGGTTATTATTCTTTTTATTTTCCTACATTTTAAATAATTTAAATGATAGCTATATCTTATGAAAAAAATTTATTGTTGTAGTTGTGATGATTAGAAGAGTTACAATAAAAAAAAACTTGAGTAAATGTTAAATTCAGTGAATGTTATTAATTTTTTAATATTTTATTGTTATCATTATAAAAATGGAAAAATCGAATTGTACCGAACCGAACGAACAACTAAAAATAATTATAATTTTTTAAATTAAAAAAACCGTACAATTACTTTTTTTTAAAAAAAACCAAATAATTATAATTATAAAATTTTTTATAATCATACCGAACCGGACCGGACCGAACCGTGCCCCGCCCCTATTAAAAATAATGAGTAAAAATTATTTTAATTCAAACCAGAATGTTACTTTTTGTAAACTATCTCCTTCATCTATTTTTATATTAACGTGCCACGTAGGATTTTTTTTTTTTTTCATATGCTATGTAGCATTTTTATTATTCCTTTTTATCGTACCACATGTCGGTTTAAAACTACACATGACATCTATAATATATTATTTTTTATTTAAACCTAAAAACTATATTTAATTAACTTAAACCTTATTTAAACCTAAAAAGTATATTTAATTAACTTAAACCTAAAATCTAATATCAAAAGCCACATGTCACTTCTCTCATCATCAACTTTATTTTCATCTTCTTCGTTCACATCAAGGCTTCTTCTGCTTCTCACTTTGCTCCCTCCATCACTCGGTCTCTTGGCCTTCAAACTCTAATCCATCATGTATTTTTCGTATAAATATTTTCTAATTTGTTTATTTTCATAATGGCCATGCTAAGTTCTTAATCCTCCATGAAACCTACAATTATGTAGTCAATATAAACAAGAAAAGAAAATTTGTTTATTCATTGACTATGGGAGTCCAACCATAGCTAAATTTTTTCTCTCTTTACTATTGTATATGTAGGTCATTAGTCTTCCAAAATTTGAAAAGATTTTTTAGCACAAAATCAAACTTTTCATCAATATAAGTGTGTGAAAATCAAAATAATCTCTTTAATAAACTAGACTTTTCATCAATTTATGAGAGATATCTCAAGAAAATTACGTTTGAGCTTATCACGTAAAATTAGTAAATCCATACACTTGCTACAATAAAATTCATGATTCTCTCTCGTACTCTAATCATATATTCAGCTCTCCTTAAGTGACAAAGATTTTTGATCAAAAGGGTTCTCCTAATTATATAATAAGGGTGCGTTTGGCATAGTGTATTGTATTATTTAATGTAAGGTATATTGTATAAAGATGCATTGTAATAGTATTATATTATAGGGTTATTTATGTTTTACTACTAAAATTATGATAAAATAACAATTGGGTACTATGAATATTAATATATTACATTTTACTACTAAACTTATATAAAATTTAACATTTTACTATTTTTCCATTTAAACCGTTAGTTGACTGTCAGTTGACCTTTAAAAAGATTGTTTTATCTTCAAAATAAAATAAAAATAAAAATTACAATTATACCCTTTAAAAACATATCTAAATCTTATATAAAATAATAAAAGAGATGCAATCAATAATCACATTTATAAAAATACTTTAGTCTCTAAACTGTCCATAAAACCCAACAAAATAAAGAATTTAATTTACCAAAATAATTTAATAATTAACATTCTCATAATATCCAAAAATACTTTAAAGTATAACAATAAAAGAGATGTACTCAAGAATTATTAATTCTTTGTTCAATTATATTATTGGCAGTGGAGGGGAACAATAAAGATAATGAGTAATCGTATTGTCAATATCTTTTTTAGTTTTTATTTTTTATTCTTCCTTTCGTAATAACAAAATTCCCTTAATTTTTTTAGAATATTTATAATTTATAATAATTTGTGGGTTAAGACTCTTTTATCCTTACGATGTCAGTATGATGTCATGGTCAACTGACGGTCAACTAACGGTTTGGATGGAAAAGTAGTAAAATATTAAATTTTATATAAGTTTAGTAGTAAAATGTAATATGTTAATATTCATAGTACCCAATTGTTATTTATCATAACTTTAGTAGTAAAACGTAAATAACTCTATATTATATTAATATTGTACAATGTTTGGTACTACACTGCACTATATTAAAATTATTTTTTATTTTAATATTAATTTTTAATATATTAAATTAATACTAAATTTAATATTGTAATATAATTAATTAAATTTTTAATATTTAACAATATTTTTAATATTAATATTAATATTTTAATATTATTTCTTAACATTAATATTTTATAAATATTTTAATCTTTTAATATTAATATTTTTTAATATTAATGTTAATATTTTAATAATATTTTTAATATTAACATTTTAATATTTTATAATATTTTTAATATTTTAATAATATATTTCAATATTAATTTTTATTTTAAAATTAATATTAATGAAATTTTTAATATTTTATAAATATTTTAATATTAATATTTTAATAATATATTTTAATAATAATTTTTATTTTAATATTAATATTAATGAAATTTTTAATATTTTAATAATATTTATATTTTATGAGGATGTAATTACTTGGCCAAACAACAGCTCGAACATTAACTTATGATATCCTAAAATTTTAGCTAAATAGGATGAAACCTAATAATATAAGATAATATATGCATTATGTGTTTTCCGTAACTATAAAAAAAACATATTCACACCTAAAACTATTTAGGAACATGAGGAATTATGGGTCAGGCCTGACGCCCCACCTAAGCCTCAGTGCAAAATCGATGACTACATATTCCTAACTAGAAGTGAAACAACATAATACATACTTTGAACATAAACTTTTACAACAACATACAACCAATCTGATACAAATCAACTAATAAATTTATGAGACAGAGTAAATATTCTGGGAAGCTTTGAAAAAACTCCAGGTCTTCACCATCCAATCTACAATTAGTTTATACCAAATCTTATGTAGGTTAATGAAAAGATTATTAAACCTGCACAAGATAGGAAAACAAAATCATCTGATTGGATTTAATTACCACTATAAAAGTGGAACCATAAATTAAAAAATATGGGTAAATAAAAAACAACCACAAACAAAATTAAAAACAAAACAAAGAAGAATAAATGACAGAGAAAACTAGCGAACCAAAAGGGTGTCGTGGCCAGTGACCTGTGAGCTCACCAGAGGGAATATTCCAGTGAGTCACCGATCGAATCGAAATGAAAAAATAAAAAAGAAATAAAAAAGAGGGAGGAAAGAAGAAAAAATGGAGATATGGAGAAGACAACAAAAGAAAAGTGGAAGAAAATTGTTGAGAGGCATGCAATATGCATGCAGAATGAATTCCAGAAGCAGCACCAAAAGTTGATGGAGATGGGCACCGAAAGTGTGAGATGACTTGCCCAACTTGCTGCCAGCTTGCTCAAACCGTGTGACACTGTTCACACGGTTTGGGCACTATAAAAAGGAGCTCCTAGACCATTGTTAAGCATCCCAAAACGTGAGTATAATAGAGAGTAAAGAGGGTTGATAGTTTTTTTGTAAAGCTTGGGTTTGTAAGCTTTGTAATTCTTTGTTTGTGTATAATAAAGAAGAATTTTCTCTCACATCTCCTCTATTGTGTGTGTTTCATCACAACAAGTGGTATCAGAAGCTAAGATTCCATGGTGGGATCCCGAAACTCGGTAACGGAGGTTCGGTTCGGAAAGTCGGTTCCGATGAAAGTTGTCGAAAATTGATTTTGAGCATACCATCTGATTTTTCACGGCGAGACGAGCATGGTGGTATTTTCCGGCGATCAAACAGAGGTCCCAATAATCCTCACGCGCTCCACGCGCTTTACAAAAGGTGGTCCACGCCCTCCACGCGCAGCAACACGCCGCTCAAGGAAGAAGACAATCACGTCAGCCGCCACGTGTCGCCAAGTCAGCACCCAATCAGCGCCACATCACCGCACAGTCAGCGGCCACGTCAGCGACCAGTCAGCAGCCACGTGTCATCCACGTCAGCGCCACGTGTCAGCACCTGCCACGTCAGCAATATCATGGTAAATTTCAGATAGGTCCCTGAACTTTATGGAAATTACATTTTAGTCCCTTAACTTTTTCATAATTACAATTTGGCCCCTGAACTTTTGGAAATTGCACTTTGACCCATGTAATTTTTGAAATTTGCAAACTGGTCCCTGTATCGGAGTTTGACAAACGAAGTGTCATTTCCACCATTTTTTACCATTCCAGACGCAACGGTGGGCTCCGTTTTTTGAAATTCTGCTTAGAATTTTTATGATGGATGGGGGCAATGGAAAAATGGTTTTGTTAACCAGTACAAACTATTTCACATGGAGAGGAAGGATGAAATACCTTATGTATGTGAAGGACTATGATGGATCGGTTTTCTGGAGCAGAAACCAGAAGGAATGTCCGATGAGAAGTGGGCTAATCTTCACCAGAAAACATTCAGTACTATTCGTCAGTGGATCGACGATAGTATCGTCAACCATGTCAGTGAAGAAACAAATGCATGTGTCTTATGGAGAAAGCTGGAGGAGCTTTTCCGAGCAAAGACTGGCAACAACAAGCTGTACTACATCAAGAAGATGATGGGTTTGAAATACCAGGAAGGTACAGCTGTGGCAGACCATATCATCGATTTCCTCGGAACAATGAAAGAATTGTCTAGATTGGGCATAGACTTCGGTGATGAGGTAAATGGCTTAATACTCCTTAATGCGTTACCAGAATCTTGGGAAACGTTCAGATCTACGGTGATAAAGTCAGCTGCAGATGGGAAAGTCACTATGGAGATGGCAAAGACTAGGATCTTCGAGGAAGAAAAGAGGACGATAATGCAGGAGTCAGCATCAACCTCAACCTCAGAAGCTCTAATGACAGAGAAGAACACAAGAAGGGGGATGAGTAAAAACCGAGGCCCAGGTAGACCAGACAAGAACCGAGGTAAATCAAAAACTAAAGATATTGAGTGCTATCACTGTAAAAAGAAAGGCCATATGAAGACGGATTGCTACAAACTGAAGAACGTGAGTCTAGGAGAGATGATGACTCTAATCAAGAAAGAGTTGCCACTACCACCGACAAAATCTCCAAAAAATTCTGTATTATGTATGAAGAAGATGTTGTGAATCTTGCCGGCCACAAGACCAGTTGGGTGATAGATAGTGGCGCCTCCATACACGCCACATCTCATAGAGACTTCTTTTCATCTTACACACCAGGAGACTACGGTGCTGTAAGGATGAGGAATGACGGCCAGTCCAAAGCCATCGGTATTGGAGACATCTGCCTTGAAACAGACAACGGGACAAGGCTAGTGTTGAAGGAAGTTAAGCACATCCCAGACATCCGGTTAAACCTGATCTCAACAGGCAAGTTGGATGATGAAGGTTTCTGCAGCACCTTTAGTGACGGCACCTGAAAGCTCATTAAAGGACCAATGGTGGTGGCACAAGGTAAGAAAGATTCAAATCTGTATTTGATGCATGCTAAGATTTCCAATAGTAGCATAAATACAGTCATTAGTAATGAGGCAGCCGAGCTATGGCATAAAAAGCTCGGTCACATGAGTCAAACGGGGATGGAGATACTACGCAAGCGGAATGTTCTTCCCGAATTGAAGAACTCACACTTACGGAAGTGTGAACACTGCATGGTTGGAAAACAGAACAGAGTGTCATTCTAGAGCTCACCGCCTCAGCGGAAATCGGAGGTACTTGATCTCATACATTCAGATGTATGTGGTCCGATGCAGACACGAACACTTGGTGGGTCACTTTACTTTGTGACATTCATAGATGATCATTCAAGGAGGATCTGGGCATACACCTTGAAGAGAAAAGACCAAGTGCTGTGAGTGTTCAAGGAGTTTCACGCCCTGGTGGAGAGAGAAACTGGTAAGAAACTCAAATGTATCAGAACAGACAATGGTGGAGAATGCAGAGGTCCGTTTGATCAGTACTGCAAGACGCAATGAATTCGACATCAAACGACACATTCGAAGACACCTCAGCTTAATGGCCTAGCTGAGAGGATGAACAAAACCTTGTGCGAAAGGATCAGAAGCTTGCTGTCACAAGCCAAGCTGCCGAAGACATTTTGAGGGGAGGCACTCAATACAACAGTACATGTTTTGAACATGTCCCCAGCGGTCGCACTGAAAGGTAATGTTCCTAACCAAGTTTGGACAGGTAAAGAAGTTTCATACGAACTCTTGCATGTCTTTGGGTGCAAAGCATTTGTACACATCCCAAAGGACGAGAGATCTAAGCTTGATGCAAAGACACGACAGTGTGTCTTTATTGGCTATGGTAATGATGATTTCGGCTACAAACTCTATGATCCTGTTGAAAAGAAGATTGTCAGAAGCTGAGATGTTGTGTTCGTCAAAGACCAGACCATAGAAGATATCAGAAATGAGATGAAGGCAATGCCCCAGCAATACAGAGATGTGAATCCAAAACCTCATACACCGGTGCCAATACAAGTTGAAGATGAGGTTCCCAGAAATGAGGTACATGTGTGATGAAGCTCCTAAAGATGATGATCGTGATCAACCACCAGTACCAGAATCTACACCAACAGTTCCACAGAGAAGGTCTGACAGAGAAAGACGACCTTCAACCAACTACTTTGTACATGAGTATGTGCTGCTTACTGACGGGGGAGAACCCGAGAGCTACCAGGAGGCTATGGAAACAGATGACAAAGAAAAGTGGGAGGAAGCCATGCAAGATGAGATGAAATCTTTGCATGACAATCACACTTTTGAGTTGGTGAAATTGCCAAGAGGCAAACGAGCTTTGAAGAAAAAATGAGTGTACAAAGTGATGCAACATGAGCACACTTCACAACCCCGGTACAAAGCCAGGCTAGTCGTCAAGGGATTCAATCAAAGAAAAGGCATTGACTTCGATGAAATCTTCTCTCCAGATGTGAAAATGTCATCCATCAGAGTGGTACTCAGTCTAGCAGCAAGCCTCGACCTGGAGATTGAGCAGATGGATGTCAAGACCGCATTTATTCACAGAGATCTGGAAGAAGAAATTTACATGGAACAACCAGAAGGTTTCAGAGTCAAAGGAAAAGATGACCATGTGTGCAGACTCAGGAAAAGCCTATACGGTTTGAAACAGGCACTGAGACAGTGGTACGTGAAGTTTGAGTCAGTTATGGGGGAACATGGATACAAGAAGACCACTTCAGACCATTGTGTTTTCGTTCAGAAATTTTCTGACGATGACTTTATCATCCTACTGCTATATGTAGATAATATGTTGATAGTTGGCCGGAATCAATCGAGGATTGATAATTTGAAGCAGCAACTGAGTAAGTCTTTTGAGATGAAAGACTTGGGGCCAGCTAAACAAATTCTTGGCATCAGGATCGGCCGTGATCGGAAAGCCAGGAGATTATACTTGTCACAGGAGGAGTACATTGAGAAGGTACTTCAGAGATTCCAGATGGACAAGGCTAAAACGGTTAGCACTCCTCTTGCTACCCACTTTAGATTGAGTACACAACAGAGCCCCTCTACTGAGATAGAGAATGAGCAAATGAAATAGGTTCCATACACCTCAGCAGTGGGAAGTCTTATGTATGCCATGATGTGCACGAGGCCAGTCTTAGCAAATGCAGTTGGATTGGTCAGCCGGTTTATGTCAAACCAAGGAAGAGAACACTGGAATGTCATCAAATAGATCATGCGGTATCTACGAGGCACATCCAAAATGAGGCTATGTTTTGGAAGCAGTGAACCAGTGTTGATGGGCTACACCGATTCAGATATGACAGGAGATGTGGATACCCATAAGTCTACTTCGGGATATCTGATTACTCTCTCATGGGGAGCTGTGGCATGGCAGTCAAGGTTGCAGAGATGTGTTGCACTTTCTACAACAGAGGCAGAATTCATTGCAGTGACAGAAGCTTACAAAGAATTGTTGTGGATGAAGACATTCGTCCAGGAATTGGGTTTCAAGCAGGAGAAGTAGAATTTGTAATGCGATAGCCAGAGTGCTATCTACCTTGGTAAAAATTCTACATTTCACTCGAGGTCAAAACATATCGAGGTGAGGTATCACTGGATACGGGACGTTCTGAGCTCAAGGCTGTTAGAACTCAGGAAAATTCACACCGATGACAACGGTGCCGAAATGTTCACCAAGGTTTTACCGAAGGAGAAGCTTGAAATCTGTCGTGCCATAGCCAGAATGAAAAAAATCTCCACATAGTCAGAGTGAGGAGATTCAGCGTCACTATTTGTACAGATCATGGTGTTGTTGTACAAATTAACTATGTGACAAGGAGATTGCGCTCTTATCATTTGTGATTAGATCACCTTAGATGTATAAATGATGAGAGGTCCCTATGATTTGTTTCTGGACGGAGAATGATATGAGACAGTATCAGTCCACGTATGATAAATCATTAATATCCCTAGTCAGAGTATTATCGAGGACGACATCGATAAATACGTAAAAGACTAGTATTACACTTGTGCGCGTTGTGAGGGCACAACTGCATAGTTCTCATATATTTGGGTATTGGATACTCATGCAAGTGTAATAGGAGGTTGTGTTTCACCGATGGTACGGGAAACAGCTTCGCTCTGGATAGACCCCCTCGGAATCCCATTGGTAGTATGACTATGTGTCTATGGGAGTCCGACATCAGGGTAGGTGTATTTGGTCTTAACCTGAGACTTGCACCGCTAATGCTTACGACAATCAATATACTTTAGTTGAGGTCGTCCAGGGGTGTAACAGGTCTGTGTACGCCGATACTGTGTATATTGAGAATCGTAGAGTATTGGGTGTGATGTCAAGACGGAAGTATCACTCCAGTCATAGTGGAGATGATGTCACGTAGGATACGGTATTAGTGCTCTTAAGTGCTGTGCGGCCATCGGGATATTATGACTAGGTCATATATATCCGATTATAGAGACTAGTTACCAGACATCCGACAAGTGTTTCGTACGGGGCAGACACAACTCCAGCCCCAGGCCTAGCACGTGACAGTCCGATACTGGATCGAAATACGCAATACTACGGTATACTACGCTTGATATAGATCCTTCATTCCTATAAGGATATTTCCGGAGAATTGGGTAGGCATGGCGCTTTGCTAGAGGCCAACCTTGTCTAGTGAATCAGTGTAAACATGGTACGAGGTACTTACATGTTTGGATAGTCCAACGACCCGATTTACTGCCAACATATCCGGGGATCTCATGGGTCGCTTCCCAAAGATTCACCGATGACGTATGACTCGCACATTTATTAATCTGGGATTAATTTGATGAGAGAGAAATTAATCTGGGATTAATAACGGAGATATTTTATCTGGGATAAGATATCGTCTAAAGAGAGAAAATGATTAATTGGAATTAATCGGTAAATTAATATATTTGATATATTAAACGAAATTGGATTTCGACGCGGAATTGAAATTGGATTTTAATTTGGGCGACGAATTAATTTAGAATTAATTCGTCAGCGACGTGAATAGTGGATTCGCTAGGCGTAATCATTTAATTACGACGCAACGGAAAATTCGCTAATTAGGAATTAGCGAACCCAAGCCCGAGTGTGATTGCGAGCGCATTCGTATTTCGAATTCGAGTGCGGCACGCAAGTCACATCAAGCGTCAAATCATTCGTCACATCAAGCGTCAAATCAAACGTCACTTTGAGTGATGTGATTGATTGATTGAAAGACAACTTGTCACTTTGAGTGATGTAAGTTGTTGGAATAGTAAAGTGGTTGGAAAGTAAAATCTTTGACTTTGTGTGAAAGCCAAATTTGTGTATATACCTTTAATATATTTTTGGAAAATATATAAGGTAATTGATTTACACTTTCAAAACACTAACACATTTTTCTTCCTCTCTCCACTCTCTCTCACATTCACGCCCATGGATGCTAAATGCTCACTGGTTTGTTCATCAAAACCGAGCAAAGGGAAGCCTTGTGCCTTGATTTTGTGGCAAAATCAAGCGGAGCTAGCACTCCGAGAGACTTGCGAAGGTGATAGGGAAACTTACCCACGAGCCGGGAATCAAACGACGAAGATTCAGAGCTCAAATTCTTGAAGCAAATTCTGAAAACAGTGGGCAGTGGACTGCACTGCAGTTGCGTTTTTGCAAGGGAAAAATCAACTTTGTTCGTCGTTTCGTCGCACAACCGATCGATGTGAGTATTCAGCTACCTCCTTTGATGTATTCACACTAATATTCATGCTTGTTTGATGATCTTGGGACCTAGAATAAAACCAACAATGGCATCAAGAGCCTAGGTTCAAGCATGAAACTTTTAGGGCTTAAAATTGGGTAAACTTGTTTTGAGCATGATTTGAATGAATTGAATGTTTGAGTATGCTTATAACATGTTTAATGAAGATTGGTTGGATCAATTTGTTGAAAATTCATTGGAATAATTTTCCCATAATTTGTTCATGTTGGCCGAATATGATTAATTTTGGAATTCATGGAATTTTTCATTTTGATTCATTGGATGAGTTGTAATGATGTTGGATAATGTTAATTTGAAATTAATTAGATTGAATTTTGAATTGAACAAAATCCCAAAATTACTCACCTTGGCCGAATTGAATAGCCCTTTAATGTCTTGGAATTTTTGATTTTTGATAATGGATGTGATTGGAAATCATTCGGGAATTAATTCGATGTCGATTGTGGAATTAATTGGATTGAATTCAAATCGGACAAAATTATCTCCCTTGGCCGAGACTAGAAGCATGTAAATGGGTTTGATTTTTCATTAATGTGTTGGACATGTGATGATGATGATGAACATGATTAATTGGCTAATTTGATGTTTGGAAATATTGATTTGGGTAATTAATCATAATATACACTTTAGGTAATTAAATTGGAAATTGGAATTTGGTAATTTAATTATTGGGCCTTAAAATTGGATTTGGGCTTTTAAAGTTGTAAATGGGCTTATTGGGCTTTGTTGTACAAAGTTGGGTTTAGGCAAATTGGATTGGATCCAATTGGGCCAAAAACCACTTCCGTTAAGCCCAAATGCGACTTAATGAACCTTTAAAGTTTAATTGGGCCTAATGGGCCAAGATTGATTTTGGGCTTATGGGGTAACTCCCGGATTGGACTTTGGTTTTCGGTTTGATCCGAGTTGACCAAAAGTCCACGCCTTAAGAAATCAATTAAAAGCCCATTGGACTTGAATTAAATTGACGTTGGACGTTAATCGGTCTTTGAGACGCATTACGATTAAATTTGGAATTTAAGTCGTAAAAGGTTTATTAATAAAGTGTAATATTTAATTTGGAATTAAATAGTGAGTTAGTATTAAATACATATTAAATTGGATTTAATGTTGTAGTTTAATTTAATTCGAGAATCGTACTTTGAGTACTTATTCGCAAAACGAGTTTGACTCGCGCAAAATCAAATCGTTGTTTGAACATTGGATGATCACTAATTATCAGATTAATTAATTTGATTAGATTGATTGATAACATGCTTGTGTGAATACATGGTTGTGATGAATGAATAATGTATATCGGATGGATATTAGTCGGGTGGGGGCAATTTTGGAAATTGTTGTAATAAATTCGATTTATTAAATTGGACCTGCGTGTCCAGCCTTATCACCTCTATTCTCTTTGTATTCTCTTCTCACCTATTCCCCTCAATGTAAATGAGGTTTCTTTAGAAGTGTAGTGTAACGGGTAGAAGTAATACAAGTGCTAGCTTGAGAGAGAAAGGGAGAGATTTGATCTAGGATCAATGTGTTAAGTATCCATCCGCATATCATTATTATTTATTTTTATACGCGCTTTATTATGTGTTTAGAATGCATGTTTAAGGGGTATGATGATGAGACCTTAACAAAGATAATAAATTGGTAGCCAATTTGCACGAAAAAACCCTCATCAAATATCATGCGTTTTTCCTTCCATTGAGTGATTCTCACTCAAGATCCGAGACGGCATTGGGTTGTTGGCCAAAGTCAAGCCCTTTGTTTGTCGAAGATGTGTTTGAATCACGAGAGTTTTGTTACATGTCAGTGTCTTGTCCAAGTTGTGGTTTGTTGGCCAAAGTCAAGACCACTTCTTGTCCACGACATTGATTACGAAGCTTTCCATGGTCAATGGGTCGCGCTTGACTAGAATCATTAGGTTTGTTGTGCCAAAGCCAAGGCTTAATGGTTTAGAGGAAAAGGTTAGGTAATACATTGGATGTATTGGCATATATAAGATATATGTTTAGGATTTGGAAATCCGCCTACTGGATCTAGGAATTGGATTGGATCCAATTGATCTTAGAGATCTACCTAGTTAATTATCATACAATTTGTTGGCCAAAGTCAAGATTGTGTGATATTTAACGGGATCCTAGCCCACTAGGAAACACGGTTTCCCGAGTACTCGACAGAGGGTTAGAGGCTCGCCGAAAAATAGTGGGAGGCAAGAATTGAATTTGCAATATTCGTTCAATTACTCGCCATACGCGCTCAAACAAATATCATTCGTCAAATAAATTAAGTATTAGTTGGACTAATATTTAATGTTGTTTTAATTAATATAGTTGGACTATATTCAAACAAATTCAATAAAATAGTTGATTTTATAATTGGATTATAGTAATCAATATAATTGAATTAATATTATAGTTGATTAAATAATTGGATTATTGTAGTCATTATAATAAATAGTACCTCAAATAATTGATTAAATAGTTGGATTATTGAAATCAAAATAATATTGAAAGATTGGACAAGATTGGACATTTAAATATTTTAATGGTTTAATTTTCAAATTGGGAATTAAATTTCAGGATGGTCCTGGAAATATATAATAAGTTACTTTATTTGATAAAATAACATATTATGCCTAAGCCCATAATTAAGCAAATAGTAGAGCATAATCTTTGGAAGATTTATGTGATGATGACTTAAAGTGCTTAATTCATTATACTTATTATAAATCTATGTTTAGATTTAAGAAGTATTAAAATTGCAATTAATAATTCTTGGAGAATTAATGACAAATCTCAAGGAGATAAAGTCAAACTTTGCAGTTAGGCAAGTAGTGCAAGGCGCACCATACCTCAATATTCTAGAAACCTAAGGCTTGGCCATAGGCTTCTGAAATATTGAAAAGGGTAAAGGCAAAATCATTATGATCTTCTGGGAAGATAAATGACATATCCCAAAGTGACTGTCGTTTGGATATGGCAGATACGAATGAATTAAAGAAAGGGCAAGGCTCTGACTTTAAATAAATTTGTCAAATTTATGTCCATTACTAGTATTAAAATTGGATTTTAAAATACTTAGTGTGGTACATAAAATATATGTATTGATGTTCAGAATCTGCTGTGAGCAGGATACTGACTTCAAGCTGAGATAAATCTGTGAATCGGAAACGGGACGAAAGTCGCTGTTTCAACCGTAGATACCTAAGTTTAGGAACTACCCTTCGGGTGTGTACCTATATTAGGAAACTGTTATAATGTAACTAGTTTGACTAGAAACATTATCTTTATATCAGTGTTTAATCCGTTGCGGATAAACCTTTATATTCTAGAACACTAAAGTGTTTCATTATATAAAGATGATATTGAGATGTACACATTAGATGTGAATAACATTATTATATTTTGAAATAAATAAAATCTTGAACATATGATATGACAAACTAATAGCTCATACTGATTTGATCAGAATAAACTTGTTTGTGGCATTGTTGTCTGGGACACAATTAAACAAGACTCGTATATCCACACTTTTGAAGAGTGGGTACTAGGACTGATTTGACTAATCAAATAAAGTCTACGAATCTAGTTTATTAGGTAAAGTACCTAAAACACTATTTACTCGGTAAGTGAGTGAAAGTGCCACCGATCTGTTAACCCTATTCATAGTGATGTAAGTGGGCCCATGTCTAGCTAGGCTAGATGTGGATATGAATATTTCGTGACCTTAACGGATGTGGCATCACGTTATGGTTATGTGTTTCTTTTGAAGAACACAAATCAGGAACTTTTAGAGTTTCGACACGGAATAGACAAACAGATCGGCTTAAGTATTAAACCGTCACGGTAAGACCGTAATGGAAAACACTTAAGCAATAAGTTTAACTTATACTTGAAAGAGTATAGTATTCTTTCAAATAAGGACTCCTCCTAGGACATGTCAGTTTGACGGTGTGCCCGTACCGAGAAACCGAATTTTGTTGGACATAATAAGGTTGATCATGAGTTGCTCTGAGCTACCATTTCTTCAACGGATATGCATTAACAGTGCAAAACTTATTTAGAATAAGGTTCCATAAAAATATGTTTGACAGATTTCATATAAGATATGAACGGGAAAGAAACCGGGTTTCACAATCCTGAAGATTTGGGAATGCAAGGCATACGTTTGGATAATACCAAACTAGAACCCAAATTGGATAAGTGCCAATTATAGGTTATCCTAGGGGAAACCATAAGTACAATACTTATATATCTCACAAGAGAACAATGTGATTGTTGCTCGCCATGCGGTTTTCCTAAGAGGAATACCGATATGCAGTGGTAAGTGGGAGGACAGTAAAACTCGATGAAAATCGGAGTAATACTGTTCAAGGCACGAAGTCCGTAATGGAACATAAATAGTTCATCAAGGATGAAACTATACCATTAATCTTCGAATACACAAGAACCGCGTAGATCAGACAGAATCAGAAAACAACCTGTGGTATGGGTTTCTGATCTCACCTCATAAAGATATCAATCTTATTGAGGAAGACAAACCGACTACGTTTGAGGAAGTGATACATGGTATCATTATCAACATTGTGTTGATTACGGTTCAACCTTTTACCTGTTGCCATGGTAAATCCATTTGGATAATGCTTGCTGAAACTGTACATTTATGAAATGTGTCAGTTAAAGATCAAAATCGCTTTCCTGAAAAGGAAACCTTTTGGAGGATGTTTACAACATCCTGACGATTTTGTCGTAATAAAACCAGCAAACTAGGTTTGCGGGTTTTATTCAATCCATGTTTGGATTAAAGCAAGCATTATGTTCTTGGAATTATCGTTTTGATGTAATCATAATGGTTTATGATTTAATTCAAAAACGAAAATGATTCTTGTGTATATAAGGAGGTTAGTGGGAGCGCACTGACAGTGGCTGTCCTATAAAATAATGATAATATATGTCATTTCTTGGAAATGATATTCCCATATAAAACAATCAGTGAAAGCTTGGCTTTCGAGATTAATCTCTGTAGAATTCTTGGGATAAAACAACCTTTATTCTAGGAATAAAGATCTACTGGGATAGATTTAAAGTTGTTAACCCTCTCTGAGAAATTATACATTGAAAAATGTACGTGACCTGGTGTCTCATACGCTTTGAGCATATGGATTCACAAACAGGCCAATCCGAGTGATAGTCACATGATTGAAGTTAAGAACATCCGTTAGTATCTTAAAGAACTAAGGATGCTGTCTTAATCTGTGGAGATGGAAAACTTGAAGTGACTGGGATCACTGCTGCAAGTTTCCAAACTGATAAATACAACGGTACTATAAAGTTTGAATAACGGAACAGTGAGCTGGAAATCTTCCAAGCAAGATACTGTTACCGAATAAACAACAAATGCAGATTATTACTATAGCTGAAGCAGCAATAGAAGCCATTTGGGTCGATAATAAATCTAATTAGATTAGATATAGTTCTGTTAGCGGCTGAGCTAGGCGTCAGCACAGGCTAAAGAATTAATGGTCTCATCAATGATCCAGATATATGCTTCATCTGATTCGTTCGGATCATACATCGTAGCGATGTGATGATCGAATAAATTACATCAGACGATAATCATGCAAATCCGCTGACGAAAGCTTTTCTCAGCAGTTTGAGCCAACCGTACATAGTTCGGGTGTTAGACACTCGAGTGACTGGCTATAGGCCAAGTGGGATATTGTTGGATAATATGACCTATAGCGTCACTATTTGTATAGATCATGGTGTTGTTGTACAAATTAACTATGTGACAAGGAGATTCCGCTCTTATCATTTGTGATTAGATCACCTTAGATGTATAAATGATGAGAGGTCCCTATGATTTGTTCCTGGACGGAGAATGATATGAGACAGTATCAGTCCACATTGGATAAATCATTAAATATCCCTAGTCAGAGTATTATCGAGATTGGACATCGATAAATACGTAAAAGACTAGTATTACACTTATGCGCGTTGTGAGGGCACAACGGCATGGTTCTCATATATTTGGGTATTGGATACTCATACAAGTGTAATAGGAGGTTGTGTTTCACCGATGGTACAGAAACAGCTTCGCTCTGGATAGACCCCCTCGGAATCCCATTGGTAGTATGACTATGTGTCTATGGGAGTCCGACATCAGGGTAGGTGTATTTGGTCTTAACCTGAGACTTGCACCGCTAATGCTTACGACAATCAATATGCTTTAGTTGAGGTCGTCCAGGGGTGTAACAGGTCATGTGTACGCCGATACTGTGTATATTGAGAATCGTAGAGTATTGGGTGTGATGTCAAGACGGAAGTATCACTCCAGTCATAGTGGAGATGATGTCACGTAGGATACGATATTAGTGCTCTTAAGTGCTACGCGGCCATCGGGATATTATGACTAGGTCATATATATCCGATTATAGAGACTAGTTACCAGACATCCGACAAGTGTTTCGTACGGGGCAGACACAACTCCAGCCCCAGGCCTAGCACGTGACAGTCCGATACTGGATCGAAATACGCAATACTACGGTATACTACGCTTGATATATATCCTTCATTCCTATAAGGATATTTCCAGAGAATTGGGTAGGCATGGCGCTTTGCTAGAGGCCAACCTTGTCTTGTGAATTGGTGTAAACGTGGTACGAGGTACTTACATGTTCGGATAGTCCAACGACCCAATTTACTGCCAACATATCCGGGGATCTCATGGGTCGCTTCCTAAAGATTCACCGATGACGTATGACTCGTACATTTATTAATATGGGATTAATTTGCTGAGAGAGAAATTAATCTGGGATTAATAACAGAGATATTTTATCTGGGATAAGATATCGTCTAAAGAGATAAAATGATTAATTTAGAATTAATCAGGTAAATTAATATATTTGATATATTAAACGAAATTGGATTTCGACGCGGAATTGAAATTGGATTTTAATTTGGGCGATCGAATTAATTTAGAATTAATTCGTCAGCGACATGAATAGTGGATTCGCTAGGCGTAATCATTTAATTACGACACAACGGAAAATTCGCTAATTAGGAATTAGCGAACCCAAGCCCGAGTGTGATTGTGAGTGTATTCGTATTTCGAATTCGAGTGCGGCAATGCAAGTCACATCAAGCGTCAAATCATTCGTCACATCAAGCGTCAAATCAAACGTCACTTTGAGTGATGTGATTGATTGATTGAAAGACAACTTGTCACTTTGAGTGATGTAAGTTGTTGGAATAGTAAAGTGGTTGGAAAGTAAAATCTTTGACTTTGTGAAAGCCAAATTTGTGTATATACCTTTAATATATTTTTGGAAAATATATAAGGTAATTGATTTTACACTTTCAAAACACTTAACACATTTTTCTTCCTCTCTCCACTCTCTCTCACATTCACGCCTATGGAGGGCTAAACTGCTTACTGGTTTGTTCATCAAAACCGAGCAAAGGGAAACCTTGTGCCTTGATTTTGTGGCAAAATCAAGCGGAGCTAGCACTCCGAGAGACTTGCGAATGTGATAGGGAAACTTACCCACGAGCCGGGAATCAAACGACGAAGATTCGGAGCTCAAATTCTTGAAGCAAATTCTGAAAACAGTGGGCAGTGGACTGCACTGCAGTTGCGTTTTTGCAAGGGAAAAAACAACTTTGTTCGTCGTTTCGTCATACAACCGATCGATGTGAGTATTCCGCTACCTCATTTGATGTATTCACACTAATATTCATGCTTGTTTGATGATCTTGGGACCTAGAATAAAACCAACACTACGATTGGCTTGATCCCAACTCAGGGTACATAGGCAGTCATACAGATGCAGCCATGGGAGGATCCTTTGAGGATCTGATTTGGATGATTGATGGTCGGCTCAGATTTTGGAGAAATCTTCACCGAAGGGGAGATTTGTTGAGAGGCATGCAATATGCATGCAGAATGAATTCCAGAAGCAGCACCAAAAGTTGATGGAGATGGGCACCGAAAGTGTGAGATGACTTGCCCAACTTGCTGCCAGCTTGCTCAAACCGTGTGATACTGTTCACACGGTTTGGGCACTATAAAAAGGAGCTCCCAGACCATTGTTAAGCATCCCAAAATGTGAGTATAATAGAGAGTAAAGAAGGTTGAGAGTTTTTTTTGTAAAGCTTGGGTTTGTAAGGTTTGTAATTCTTTATTTGTGTATAATAAAGGAGAATTTTTTCTCACATCTCCTCTATTGTGTGTGTTTCATCACAACAAAAATGGGGGAGAAAGAGGGTCGCAAAGGAAACAGGGGAAGATGGGAAACATAGATCGAAAAAGAAAAAGGACGATGGAAGAATGAAGGTGGAGAAGAGAAGAAAAATAAAAACTAGAGAAAAGGTAAAAGAAAGTGATAACAAAAAAATGGAGAAAAGACCGCAAAACAAGAAAGAGGTGGGGGTAGAAGGGGGAAGCCCCTACTGCCAAATTAGAGCGGCGACAGAGGCTTCAAACATATAATAATAGATTACATCATTTGTAGGAATAAAAATAACTCTTCAGACATATTACATATTAAAGATAATTTTCTTTTATTGTTGTTGATGACTGTTTTTCGTGTCAAGCAGTATGAGAAATTAACCCATCGAACAAACCTCCACCAATAATGAATTTGTTCGGTTAATAGGAAATCAAAGCAAACTTAGCAGGCAAACAAGATAACCACAAAGTTTATGTAGTTTGGTAGAGAGCGACTCCAACCTACGTCTAAATGAGAAATAAGGTATATCTTATCACTCCCCGGTGGTCAAGACTGACCCGAGCTACAACGTGGGAATGAAATCTATCTATGTTTATACATCTCGAATCTTACACTAGTCCGGTACAATTCACTCACTAGGTCAGGTAACCGACCAATTTTCTCTCTCTATCCCTAATTTTTAAGCTCTTAGCTCTTTATAATTTGCGGGATGTGAAATTTGCTAACTTTTAAATCTGAGACATCAACCCTTTTATATAGGCTCCTAAATCCACTATTCCATCAACCTATGATGTTAGTCGTCGTCACCATGCCATCATTGCCTCCATACCGCTTTCCCAAACCACTGAAAAACAATTGTACTGCCACTGGGTTCAACCTCCAATGTCAACATAAACTCATCATTACAAAATTTTAGCCACTGCTACACACTTTGTTGATGCGACAGCTTTAATTCAACTGTTCTGATACAATTTCGTCCCATGAATAGCTGGCATAGTCTTCCTCCAATGAGAGTCATTGATCACTTATGTCATTATTAGCATTTTAGCAGCCCAAACTCCTAGATAGAGCATACGTCATATGACCCAGACCTCTAGAATCATACCTTCCAGTAAGGGCACATGTCATATGACCTCAGCACATGTTGCCCTGCAGTCAGTGCTGGGTTTTATAGGTCAAACCAAGATCAAATTAAGCATAAAATCATGTGAATACAACAAAGTAAGAATGCAGAAAATACTCACTTTGATCGGTTTTGGATGTAGGAGATAACAAAAATTCCAAGCCTTTGTGTTGTGCTCCAAGCTCCCTTTTGATGTATGTTGAGCTTCCAAGCTTGTCCTTGAATTCCAAACTCATGGATTGGTTTCCCTAACACCTTTGAATGACTCCTTTAATGTGCTAACACTTAGAAAAAATTGCAACAATTTCTTCTTGTTGTTTGATAGATTCGGCCAAGCCAAATGGGAGAGGAAGAAGTTGCTTTGGGCGTGAATGAGAGAGAGGAGAAGGAAGTGAATGTTGACTTGTGTCATTGATTTCCAAAATCAAAAATTAAAGATATGCCAAAATCTAATAATTGGTAAAAGTCCATCACTTTATCTACTTGAGTGTAAAACAAGTTTCCATCAATTCCTACACTAACTTCCATCACCATAAAGGTAAATGATTGACTAGTGATGTGACTTGTGGGCCCCACTTGAATTCAAAATCCGAGTGGGCCCGCAAACACTCCCGGGCTCGGGTTCGTTAATTCCGAATTAACGAATTTTCTGTTGCGATTTAATTAAATCAAATTTAATTAAATAATTATGCCTAACAAAATTACTATTCACGTCGCTCGCGAATTAATTCTAAACTAATTCATTTGCCCGAATTAAAATCCAATTTTAATTCCGTTATGAAATCTAATTTCATTTAATATATCGAATATATTATTTTAATCGATTAATTCCAAATTAATCATTCTCTCTCTTTTAATTGAATTTTATCCCAGATAAAATTCTCCGTAATTAATCATAGATTAATTTTCTCCCTCTTCCAATTAATCCCAGATTAATTATGTTCGAGTCATACATCATCGGTGAATCTTCGGGAAGCGACCCATGAGATCCCTGGATATGTTGGCAGTAAATCCGGTTATCGGAATATCCGAATACGTGCGCACCTAGTACCACGTTCTTACCGATTTACAAGACATGGTTGGCTTCTAGCAAAGCACCGTGCCTACCCAATTCTCCAGAAATATTCTTTTAAGGAATATGTCATCTATGTCAGGCTTAGTATACGTAGTATTGCGTATTACGATCCAGTATCTAATGTCACATGCTAGGCCTAGGGCTGGAATTGTGTCTGCCCCGTACAAAACATATATCGGATCTCTGGTAACTAGTCTCTATAATCAGATAATCAGGACCTAGTCATATTATCCCGATGACTGCAGTACTAAAGAGTACTAGTTTCGTATCCTGTGTGATCATCATCTCCATATGACTGAAGTGATACTTCCATCTTGACATCACACCCAATACACTACGATTCTCAGTATACCCAGAAGAGGCGTACACAGAACCTGTTAAAGCCCCGGACGACCAAAACCAAAATATAATGATTGTCGCAAGTATTAGCGATGCAAGTTTTAAGTTAAGGCCAAATACACCTACCCTGATTCGGATTCCAATAGACACATAGTCATACTATCAATGGGATTCCGATGGGTCTATCCAGAGCGAAGTTGTTCCCGCACCATCGGTAAACACAACCTCTTATCACACTTGCATAAGTATCCAATACTTAAATATATGAGAACTATGTTATGCTCCCACAACGCACATAAGTGCAATACTAGTCTATTCCGCATTATCGATGTCCAATCTCGATAATACTACGACTAGGGATATTTTAATGATAAAACCTTAGTGGATTAATACTGTCTCATATCTTATTAATCCGGAACTAATTATATGGACTTTTATCTTTTATATATCCCGGTAATCCAATTACAAATGATAAAAGAGCAATTTCCTTTGTCACATAGTTAATTTGTACAACAACACCATGTTATGTACAAATAGTGATGCTATGGGTCATAATTGTCAAACAATCTCCCACTTGGCCTATAGCCAATCACTCAAGTGTCATATACTTGAACTATGTACGGGTCGCTCAAACTTCTGCTGAGAAACAACTTTCGTCAGCGGATTTTAAAGGTTATCATCTGATGCGATTTATTCGATCATCACATCACCACGATGTATGATCCGACGAATCAGATGAAATAATTGAAGTACATATTTGGATCATTGATGAGACCATTAATTCTTTAGCCTGTGCTGTAGCCCAGCTCAGCCGCTAACAGAACTACACCTAATCTAATTAGGATTATATAGATCCAAAACACTTCTTTTGCTGCCTCAGCTGCAACAATATTCTGCTTTTGTTGTTTATTCGGCAATAATATCTTGCTTGGAAGATTTCCAGCTCACTGTTCCGTTATTCAAACTATATAGTACCCTTATTATAACTAATAGTCATTTTTATCGGTTAGAAAACTTGCAACGGTGATCTCAGTCACTTCAAGTTCTCATTCTCCATAGCTTAAGAAAGCATCCTTAGTTCGTCTAAGATACTTAAGGATGTTCTTAACATCAATCCAGTGACTATCATTTGGATTGGCCTGATTGTGACTCCTTATGCTCAAAGCATATGAGACACCAGGTCACGTACATCTTTTCAATGTACGAGTTCTCGGAGAGTGCCAACAACTTTTAGATCTATCCCAATAGATCATTATTCCTAGAATAAAAGTTGTCTCTCCCAAGTATTCTATGGAGAATTTTTATGAAAGCCAAGCTTTCACCGATTGTATTATGGGAATGTCATTTCCAAGAAATGATATATCATCATTATATATAGGACAATCATTGTCAGTGCTCTCCCACTAACCTTCTTATACATACAAGAATTATATATTTTTTGAATTAAATCATATACCATTATGATATTATCAAAAAGTTAGTTCTAAGAACGTAATGCTTGCTTCAATCCATAAATGGTTCGATTTAACTTGCAAACCTTGTTTGCTTGTTTTGGTACGACAAAACCGTTAGGATGTTTATAAACATCCTCCAAAAGGTTTCCGTTTAAGGAAAGCAGTTTTGACATTCAACTGCCACATTTCATAAATGAAACATGCAGTATTAGCAAGCATTATCCAAGTGGATTTAATCATGGCAATAAGTGAAAAAGTTTCATCTTAGTCGACACTATGTCGATGACAATACCCTTTCGCCACAAGCCTAGCTTTGTACGTTTGTATGTTGCCATCCATGTATGTCTTCCTTGAAGACTCATATAGTACCAATAGGCACATTGCCTTCCGGTACATCAACCAGTATCCAAACTTGGTTGGTATACATGGAATCTATTTCAGATTTCATGGCACTTTGATATAATAGGGAGTCGATACCTTGTAGCACTTCCTCATACGTAGCCGGTTTGTCTTCCTCAATAAGATTGACATCTTCATTAGGTGAGATCAGAAACCCATTCCTCTCAGGTTGTTTTCTGACTCTCTCCGACTTACGCGGTTCTTGTGTATTCGAAGATTATTGGTACAATTTCATCCCTGATGAACTATTTGTGTTCCGTTAAGGAATCGGTGCCTGGAACAGTATTACTCCGATTTTCATCGAGTTTTACTTTCTTCCCACTTACCACTACATATAGGTATTCCTTTTTAGGAAAACCGCATGGAGAGCAACAATTAAATTGTTCTCTTGTGAGTTGTATAAGTACTATACTTTGGTCACCCTAGGATAACCACAAATTAGGCACTTATCCGATTTGGGTTCTAGTTTGGTATCATCCAAACATATGCCTTGCATTCCCAAATCTTCAGGAATGAGAAATCCGATTTCTTTCCTGTTCATATCTAATATGAAGTCTATCTAACAGATTTTCATGGAACCTTATTCAAAATAAGTTTTGCACTAATTAATGCGTATCCATAGAAGGAAAATGGTAACTCAGAGCCACTCATAATTAACCTTACCATGTCCAACAAAGTTCGGTTTCTCTGTTCGGACACACCGTCAAATTGAGGTGTTCCGGGAGGAGTCCACTGTGAAAGAACACCATATTCTTTCAAATAGTTGAGAAACTTATTGCTCAAGTATTTCCATCACAGTCCAATCGTGATGTTTTAATACTCTTGCCGATCTGTTTTCTTACTTCGTGTCGAAACTCTTTGAATTTATCAAAAGTTTCCGATTTATATTTCACAAGAAACACATAACCATAACGCGATGCCACATCCGTAAAGGTTTCGAAGTATTCATGTCCACCTCTAGCCTAGCTAGACATGGGCCCACTTACGTCACAATGAACGAGGGCTAACAGATCGGTGGCACTTGCATTTTTACCAAGTAAAAGGTGTTTTAGGCACTTTGCCTAATAAATTAGATTCGTAGACATCATTTGAATTAGAATCAAATCTGTCCTAGTATCCACTCTTCGAAAGTGTGGATATACGAGTCTTGTTAATGTGTCCCAGACAACAATGCTACTTATAAGTCTCAACTGATTTATTCAGTTTGAGCTATTTGTTTGTCATGTTATATGTTTGAGATTTATTTATATTCAAAATATAAATACTATTATTCACATCTAATATGTTTATCTCAATATCATCTTTATAAAATAAAACACTTAGTGTTCTAGAATATAAAGGTATACCCGCAACGGATTAAACTTAGATATATGGATAATGTTTCTAGTCAAACTAGGTACATTATAACAGTTTCCTAATTGAAGTACATACCCAAATGGTAGTTCCTAAACTTAGGTTTCTACGGTTAAAACAGCGACTCACGTCCCATTTTCGACTAGTAGGTCAATCTCATCTGAAGTCAGTATCCTGCTTATCAGCAGATCCCGCACATCAATACATTATGTACCACATCCAGTATCTAAAATCAAATTTTAAAACCAGTAGTGAACATGTTTATGACAAACATGGTTGAAGCCGGAGCCTTGTCCCGCCTTCACTTCCTTCATGTCTGCCTTGTCCATACCGCAGTCACGCATCCAGTGACCCTATTTGCCACAGTTTAGGCAGACATCTTGGGATATGTCATTTGTCTTCCCAGAAGACTGTAATGATTTTGCCTTTGCCCATTTTAGAAGCTCTGGCTCTGCCTCCTTGAGCATAGCCATCAACTCTCCAAGAGTTTTCTCTTGGTTCATAATGAACCTGCCCCAGCTTTCGGGTAGAGACTATAAGATCAAATCTTTGGTAGTCTCGGCCACGTAGGTAATGCCCAGCTAACCTAGCTGATCGATGTCAGCAATCATCTGCGACACCTAGTGCTCGAAAGATGTACCCTCTGATATACGCGAGCGAAAGAGCTTCTTTTGCAATTTGTACTTCTAAGATCTAAAAATAGATCTATGCAGATCCTTTAATTTCAACATCATGGTATAAAGATCTAATCCTTAATTCTGACGACAGAATTAAAGAGTCATTGCGGTAAACATAACAGATTGAGCACTAAAGTTATCATCACCATGAGTCTTCCAAAACTCATGCTCCACTATTTGCTCAACTCCGGGCTCAGGCCCGAGATGTCACTCTATCAAATAAAGTAACTTCTCGGCTCCTAGGACTATCCTGAGGTTCTATTCCCAATCTGAAAATTGGAGCTGTTTAAATACATTTCTCCCAAGATTATGTTCTAAACGCTAATCTTTCAGTTATTTTGATTCCAATGGTCCAACTATCCAATCAATGATTTCGGGTACAATCAAATATAATGATCACTATAGTCTAACTATATAATCAACTACTATTTGATTGGTTAAATTCAAATATATTGATTACTATAATTCAATTATATAACCAACTATAAATGAAGTAGTTTGAATACAGTCCAACTGTTTAATTTAAAACAATAATAAAATATTAGTCCAACTAATATATATTTAAATAATGACGGAAAAAATGAAATGAGCGCGTATTGGCAAGTATCTAAATGAAATTACAAATTTAATACTTGCCTCCCACTATTTTTCGGCGAGCCTCTAACCCTCTGTTGAGTACTCAGGAAACCAAGTTTCCTAGTGGGCTAGGATTCCGTTAAATAACACACAACCTTGACTTTGGCCAACAAGCTGTATGATATTTAACTAGGTAGATCTCTAAGATCAATTGGATCTCATCCAATTCCTAGATCCAGTAGGTGGACATCAAAGTCCGAAATATATATCTAATATATACCAATATATCCAATATATTCCCTAACCTTTTTCCTCTGAATCAACTAAGCCTTGGCTTTGGCACAACAAGCTTAATGATTCCAGTTAAGCGAGACCCATTGACTTTGGAAAGCTTCGTAATCGATGTCGATGGACAAGAAGTGATCTTGACTTTGGCCAACAAATCACAACTTGGACAAGACATGCGATATGGAACAAAGCCTTCATGATTCAAACACATCCGCGATGGACAAAGGTCTTGACTTTGGCCAACAAACCAGTGCCAATCTTGGATCTTGAGAATGAATCATTCAATGGAAGGAAAGCGCTTAATATTTATTGAGGGTTTTTCCGTAATTGGCAACCAATTAATTATCTTTGATTAAGTCTCATCATACACCTTTAAGCATGCATTCTAAAAGCATAATAAGGCGCGGTAAATAAATTAATAATGATATGCGGATGAATATCTCACAAATTGTTCATAGAACAAATCACTCCATTTCCTCTCCCCGGCTAGCATTATTCTAACTTCTACCTAATTATATCACACTTCTAAAGAAACCTCATTTACATTGAGGGGAATAGGTGATAAGAGAAATACAAAGAGTCAAGAGGTAATAGGCTGGACACGTAGGTCCAATTTAATAAATTCTAAATTTATTACAATAATTTCCAAAATTGCCCTCAACCATCTAATATCCATCTGATATACATTATTCATACATCACATCCATGTATTCACACAAAACATGTTATCAATCAATCTAATCCAATTAATTAATCTTTGATTAATGATCATCAAATGTTCAAACAACGATTTGATTTGCGCGAGTCCAACTCGTTTAAGAATAAGTACTCAAAGTACGAATTCTCGAATTATATCAAACTACAATATTAAATCCAATTTAATTTGTATTCAATACTAATTCTTTATTTAATTCCAAATTAAATGATTACACTTTATTAATGAGTCTTTACGACTTAGATTCTAAATCTAATCTTAACGGGTCTCAAAGCCCAATTAACATCCAATGTCAATTTAATTAAAGTCCAATGGGCTTTTAATTAATTTATAAGGCATGGACTTTGGCAACCAAAGCCCAATAAGGAATCACCCTTTGCCATAAAATTAATTTTGGCCCCTTATGCCCAATTAAATTTTAAAGGTCCATTTATTATATTTGGACTTTATGGAAATGGTTTTAGGCCCAATTGGATCCAACCAATTACCTTAAACCAAACTTGGCCCAACCAAGCCCATTAAGCCCAAATACAACATTATTAGCCCAATTTCAAACTAAGCCCAATTAACTTAATCACAATATTCCAAATATCACAATTTAATTAATTAAAGTGTAATAGCCATAATTAATTAGTTAAATTAATATTTCCAAAACACCAATTACACTAATTAATCATGCTTTATAATTATCAATTCATGTCCAACAAAATTGAAACAAAAACAATTCATTTCCATTCTTTGATGGTCATGACAATGGTGGATTTTCTTAATTAATTTTGATTTCAATCCAATTAAATCACAAATCAATTTATCCATCATTTTAAAACACATCCAATGGTCCAAAATCAAAATCACCATGACCTAGGGTTCTATACCATATTCGGCCAAGCCTAATCTTTTGGGGAAAATTAATCTAATTAATTTTTCTTTAAATTGATAATGCAAAACGCAAAGTTAACATAATCTAAGCATACTCAACCAATCAATTTGAAGAAATCAGGCTCAAATCACAAAATCCCAAATTAAAGTTTAAGAACCCTAAATTCAATTTCATGCTCAATTATGGATCTGATACCATTGTTGGGTTTTCTAGGTCAAACCAAGATCAAATTAAGCATAAAATCATGTGAATACAACAAAGTAAGAATGCGGAAAATACTCACTTTGATCGGTTTTGGATGTAGGAGATAACAAAAATTCCAAGCCTTTGTGTTGTGCTCCAAGCTCCCTTTTGATATATGTTGAGCTTCCAAGCTTGTCCTTGAATTCCAAACTCATGGATTGGTTTCCCTAAACTCTTTGAATGACTCCTTTAATGTGCTAGCACTTAGAAAAAATTGCAATAATTTCTTCTTGTTCTTTGATAGATTCGGCCAAGCCAAATGGGAGAGGAAGAAGTTGCTTTGGGCGTGAATGAGAGAGAGGAGAAGGAAGTGAATGTTGACTTGTGTCATTGATTTCCAAAATCAAAAATTAAAGATATGCCAAAATCTAATAATTGGTAAAAGTCCATCACTTTATCTACTTGAGTGTAAAACAAGTTTCCATCAATTCCTACACTAACTTCCATCACCATAAAGGTAAATGATTGACTAGTGATGTGACTTGTGGGCCCCACTTGAATTCAAAATCCGAGTGGGCCTGCAAACACTCCCGGGCTCGGGTTCGTTAATTCCGAATTAACGAATTTTCCATTGCGATTTAATTAAATCAAATTTAATTAAATAATTATGCCTAGCAAAATTACTATTCACGTCGCTCGCGAATTAATTCTAAACTAATTCATTTGCCCGAATTAAAATCCAATTTTAATTTCGTTATGAAATCTAATTTCATTTAATATATCGAATATATTATTTTAATCGATTAATTCCAAATTAATCGTTCTCTCTCTTTTAATTGAATTTTATCCCACATAAAATTCACCGTAATTAATCCTAGATTAATTTTCTCTCTCTTCCAATTAATCTCTGATTAATTATTTTCGAGTCATACGTCATCGGTGAATCTTCGGGAAGCGACCCATGAGATCCCTGGATATGTTGGCAGTAAATCCGGTCATCGGAATATCTGAATACGTGCGCACCTAGTACCACGTTCGTACCGATTTACAAGACATGGTTGGCTTCTAGCAAAACAACGTGCCTACCCAATTCTCCAGAAATATTATTTTAAGGAATATGTAATATATGTCAGGCTTAGTATACGTAGTATTGCGTATTATGATCCAGTATCTAATGTCACATGCTAGGCCTAGGGCTGGAATTGTGTTTGCCCCGTACAAAGCATATATCGGATCTCTGGTAACTAGTCTCTATAATCGGATAATCATGACCTAGTCATATTATCTCGATGACTACAGTACTAAAGAGTACTAGTTCCGTATCCTGTGTGATCATCATTTCCATATGACTAAAGTGATACTTCCATCTTGACATCACACCCAATACACTACGATTCTCAGTATACCCAGAAGAGGCGTACACAGAACCTGTTAAAGCCCCGGAAGACCAAAACCAAAATATAATGATTGTCGCAAGTATTAGCGATGCAAGTCTTAGGTTAAGACCAAATACACATACCCTGATTCGGATTCCAATAGACACATAGTCATACTGCCAATGGGATTCTGAGGGGTCTATCCAGAACGAAGCTGTTCCCTTACCATCGGTAAACACAACCTCCTATCACACTTGCATAAGTATCCAATACTTAAATATATGAGAACTATGATGTTATGCTCCCACAACGCACACAAGTGCAATACTAGTCTATTCCGCATTATCGATGTCCAATCTCGATAATACTACGACTAGTGATATTTTAATGATTAAACATTAGTGGATTAATACTGTCTCATATCTTATTAATCCGGAACTAATCATATGGACTTTTATCATTTATATATCCCGATAATCCAATTACAAATGATAAAAGAGCAATTTCCTTTGTCACATAGTTAATTTGTACAACAACACCATGTTCTGTACAAATAGTGATGCTATAGGTCATAATTGTCCAACAGTCAGACCATCGGGTGGGTTGCAGAGGTGGATGATACTCCTCAAAACTTTGTTAAACTCTTTTATTAGGTCAGATATGTATCATCACTTGTTTCCTCCTCATCGGGCTCTACTCTCGGGAGAACTCCTCTGCTATGCGGTCGGGTCTCTCTGCCTGACCCATCTCACTCCGAGCCCTTGGGTCTTTACTATACATGTTTGAATGTAGTCTATACTCTGCCCCTCCTCGATACTTGAACCTCCTCGGTGTAGAAAAACCACCATTAACATCTGTCCCCTAGTTCTCGGTATCAACGAGTTTGCGAGTTGATGCTGGGAACTTTATAAAAGCTGGTAGTGCACATAGATAGAGACCGACCTAATGAGGATCTCCATTCCTACCATTAACACCAATATCTGAGCATATTAATGGGCTAATAAGAAAAATGCACCCCAAACCGATGCCATGGTGCTTTCTTTCAATACTTAGAAAATTTTGAACCCTTTAAAAAGACTCTTTAGCACTGATAACTATTTTAATAAATGACCATCTCTAACTTTGTAATTTTATACTTAAACAATCCATGAAGTGCTCCGACCGGCTGGAGATTATTCTGATGCCTTGAGGTCATTGCACCTTTCTTTCAAACTGACATTAATCTATATTAGTTGTGTTAGGGTTGGTGCTCTGAGCGCTAATTTTATTATGTATTTCCTTGTAAATATTTATGTAACATTTTATTATGAATAAAATGAACAGTTTCTTTTATATAACTGACCGGTGCGTAATCACACGCGTATAACGCAAGCGCACGTATCGTTCAAGTAGTATAAAAAGTATCGATCCCACGAGGAATTAATACCTAATCTATTAATTTTATGAGGTCAAATGATTACTAGTATCTAACAGGTTGTTTGATTGATTTGAAATGATGATGATTCTAAATTTAAAAACAAGTAAATAAAATTGCACGAAAGTAGGTTTAAGAAAATTCAATATTAGGAAACTATCTAGGGTTGTGAATCTTTCTAATATCTTTTAAAAGATGAAGTGGTTATTTCATGGTTGTGTAATAAATCGGTTTACTAACCTGGAACACTAAATTATGCAAAAGCCTCTGTCGATGGTCAGATGCAAATACCCAGTTTAACCCAATTGAACCATATGTCTATGTCAACCAAATTACCTGGATTCATTAAGTTTAAGTTCCAATTATGGCTACCCCCGCACTACAGGTATATGTTTATCCTGTAAGGAAATCTATTAAAGGGTTATCTATCCTCAAGGAGATCGTGGGCTATTAAGTCTAAGGCTGAAACCTAAAATTCCTTTGTCAAGTTTATTTTAGATTTATCACATCAATTTTATTGGTGATCAGACAACAAGAAGCATTAAGCTTAAGACTTAATAAGTAACCTTTAAATTACCCAAACTATAAAATAACCCCTTATAAACCGGTGATATTAGAATTCATCACAACCACAGATAACTAACTTAGTTACGACACATATTAGGGCTAGTAAAAACTTAAATAAAATAAAAGACATAAAGTAAAATGCTGAAAGTAAATTGCTGAAAAGTAAATGACGGAAAGTAAAATGCTGAAATTAAATACTGAAAATTAAATGATGAAATGAAAGTAAATTACTGAAAGTAAAATGCTGAAAGTAAATTGCCGAAAGTAAATTGCTGAAAAGTAAATGCTGAAAGTAAATTGCTGAAAGTAAATTGCTGAAAAGTAAATAAAGTAAAAGTAAATAAAAGAAATGCTGAGGTAAAATGATCCACTTTTATTACTTCTATTTAGATATCTCCCTTAATATAATATATTAACTTTGCATGATAATTACCAACCAGCCATATAATGCGGTATCCAGATTAAGTCAAATTAATAATTAATTACCAACGACCAATCAGGCGGTATCCAGTTTAGTCAGGTTAAAACCAATTTAAATAATTACTAACCGACCAATATGGCGGTATCCTCGTAAGTCAGGTTTTAACTAGTTTGAATAGACCGGCGTAAACACACACGTATAACGCAAGCGTACGTATCGTTCAAGTAGTATAAAAAGTATCGATCCCACGAGGACTTAATACCTAAGTTATTAATTTTATGAGGTTAAATGATTACTAGTATCTAACAGGTTGTTTATTTGATTTGAAATAGCGACGATTCTAAATTTAAAGACAATAAAATAAAATTGTTTGAAGGTAGATTTTAAGAAAATTCAATATTAAAAGCTATCTAGGGTTGTGATTTATTCCAATATTAATTAAAGATAAAGTGGTTATATTATAATTGGGTAATTTATTGATTTATTAACCTGGAACACTAATGTATGTAAAAGCATCTTCCGATGGTCAATTACAAATACCTAGTATAATCCAATTGAACCATATGTCTATGTCAACCAAATTACCTAGATTCATTACGATTAAGTTCCAATTAAGACTAACCCCGCCCGACAGGTATATTCCTATCCTGTAAGGAAATCTATTGAAAGGGTTATCTATCCTTAAGGAAGATCGTGGGCTATTGAATCTAAGGTCTTAAACTTAAAATCCCTATGTCTAGTTCATTTTAAGTTTACCTAATCAATTTAATTAATGGCCAGTTAATTAAAGAGCATTAAGATTAAGACTCAATAAATAAATCTTTATATTACCCAAATTATAATCTAACCCTTAAAACCCGTGACATTGAATTTCATCACAACCCTAGATACTAACTTAGTTATTACACATAGCTAGGGCTGGTAAAAACTTGAAAATAAAAGACATAAAATGCTGAAAAAAATAATAATGCGTTAAAATAAATACTGAAAAGTAAAAATACAATAAAAATAAAATGCTAAGGTAAAAGGAATTACTTTTACTATTACTAATTTAGAAATCTCCCAATAAAATAATATATAAACTTGTGATATTATTTAACCAACCGACCAATCTGGCGGTATCCTGATTAAGTCCAATTAAGTCCAACCAGCCATATAGGCGGTAATATTTGTCCATAATCCAGCCATAAAGGCGGGGTACCAAAATAAATTTATTAACCGACCAATCTGGCGGTATCATTGATTAATCAGGTTTAAACCAACAGAAAATAAATATACCAACCGACCAATATAGCGGTTTCCTTGATTAAGTCAGGTTTAAACCAGATAAAATAAATTTATCAACCGACCAAACTGGCGGTATCCTTGATTAATCAGGTTCAAACCAACAGAAAATAAATATACCAACCGACCAATATAGCGGTTTCCTTTATTAAGTCAGGTTTAAACCAGATTAAATAAATTTCCAACCGACCAATCTGGCGGTATCTTTATTAATCAGTATTTTAATTAGTAAATATATTATTTTTAAGGGAGATTAAACTAAAGAGCAACAGTAAAAGAATTACCTTTCACCTTAGCTGGAGGAATTATCTCATCATGGTAAATAGTAAAACTGTAAAAAAAATAAAGAAAGTAAACTATTATTATTACAAAAAGTAATTAAAATTAAATTACAAAAGTAAAAAAATTAAAAACTAAAATTTTTTTAGAGAGAGAAACTCTCTTTACACGGAATTTGAAGAGAGAGAATAACAACTGAAAAATGAAAATTCGCGCAATATTTATAGGAAAATTTTTCACTGTTCTCGCGTCGCGACGCCAAGGTCCTCAGCGTCGCGACGCTGGATTTGTCGACGTGGCACAATGAGAAGGCGACACGTAGCAAGGCGGCTGACTGTTCACGCGACACGTGTCAAGGCGGCTAATTCTCAATTATTGTGATGACGTCATTGATGACGTCATGCTGACGCGGCGACGACGTGGCATGACGTGGCGTGGCGGCTGACTGTTCACTTGTCGGCACAATAGGATTGCGACACGTGGCGACACGTGTCAAGTTGTGATTGGCTGAGGCTGACGTGGCAAGTTGACTCGGTTGACCTGCTGACGTGGACGATGATGTGGCATGACACATGGCAAAGTTGACTCGTTGACCGCTGATGTGGCTGATGACGAGGCGACACGTGTCAAGTCTGAGTGTCGGCAGCATATGATGTTGACACGTGGCACGACGCACGTTAGCAGATTGGATGTGATGGTGACACGTGGCACGGCGCATTTTAGCAAAGTCAAACTTCTCAAATTCTGACATGTTGACCCGACGCACTTTAGCAGATTCGGCGCATGCTGGGCGTCGCGACGCGACGCTGGAAATTACCAAAATGCCCTTTTTCGCCAATTTTCACTGTTTTGCTCCAAATCACCTCCAGAATGTCCTGAAACTTTATTTATCTACAAAATAACACAAAACACATCAAAACATTACAAAACTCAAGAAACTATACAAAATATTAGATTAAATGAGTGGGAAATAGTGATATAAATACCACTCATCACACCCCCAAACCTAACATTTTGCTAGTCCTCGAGCAAAACAACAGAATAAAATTTAACTAAGCCATTTTCGTAGGGATCACAGTTGCATTTAGCATATGCAACAAGCCTTTAAACCCCTAGGTGTCCCTAGTGGACGAGTTGTAGTCTCGTGAGGGTTTACAGCAATGATACCCACAAACATTTTACAAAAGTAAAAAGGCAGTAAAACTAATGCACACAAAAGCAAAAAGACAAGAGAAAAGAGAATAAAGAAGATAGTAACTAATCAGGTGAAACTTCTACTACAAGTTACTAGTTGTTTTGTTTCTTTCTAAATTACTAAATAAGTAAATTCTCCGATTATTTTTATCATTCTCCATATACACAGCCAACATAATATTAAACAACTCATTTTTTGCCCACAACAGTCATAAGTGCAGTTGATAAGAGAGTAATATTTTTGTCCTAAAGTTCTATCAGATTTCACACCTTTTTGGGGTAATGGAATAATTTTTCTGATTTTTCTGATTTTTTCTTTGCTTTTTCTGAATTTTGACTTTTTATTTATATACAATACCTTCCGTCTATGTAGCGAGCTTTGGGTCGGTGGCTCCCAAACCAGTTGGCTTTAGGGCACCAGGTGTTAAGACACCCCTACGAACTTAATTACTCAGACTTCAGATATAAATATATTTTGCAGTATCTTTGATCCATGTAACGAGCTTTGGGCCAATGACTCCCAAACCAGTTGGTTTTAGGGCACTAGGTGTTAAAACACCCTTACAGACTTAATAACTCGGATCTTAGATACTTTATTTTTTTACATCAGAATTTTTTATTTTTTTTATTTTTTTTATTCCATTACTATGTATAGATGCTTCCTCCAATTAAACTAGAGCACGGAATATTACAAACTTTTCAATTACAACTCATGCCCGTATGTTACTATGCATGTTGATAATACGTGTCAAATGAGCATATGAAGATTCATTTTAGTCAGTATTATGGAGAATTCACAAATTAAATAATTCAAAAGGAAATAAACAAAAATTAACTTGTTTCGAAAAGGTTTGAGATACGTCTCAGGAGTGGAAATTCCTTACTCGGCTATCTCTTACCAATTCACCTTTTTAGTCAAAATTAAAACACAAAAAATGCAAAATATTTTTTGTAATTTTTGAAAATTTTTCATTTTTTTTGTATTTTTCGAAAAATTTTGGACTAAAAATAAAAATAACAATACAAACAAGTACTATTAACTATACCTCACCCCCAAACCTAAATGAGACATTGTCCCCAATGTCTTAAACAGTAGAAGAAGAGTTTAGAAAATAATACCTGGTTAGCTGAAATTCTACAGGAATATTACAGGTTAAGATCCAGATTAATTCGACGTCTCTTACCACGATCGTCCTCGGACCAATTTATCTTTGAAATGATAGGGTCAACTTTCGGTTCATAGGCTATGAGTTGGTCAATTAGATCTGGAGCAGTTCTGGCAGTGAAGAGGAGTTCTTTTAAAGGTTTTGACACGAACCCATTTCTTCGAGCATCATCAAGAAACACACAAAGAAAATCATAAAACCCATCAACGTTGTACAACCCAATTGGTTTCTGGTGTATGTTTAGGTTCGCCCAAGATAGTACAATAAAAATTTCCTCCAATGTGCCCAAGCCACCTGGCAAAGCAATAAAAGCATCAGAACGGTTAATCATTTCTACCAGTCGTTCAGACATACCTGGCACGATCAGTTCCTCTCCGTTTGTTGGTTCAATAAGATTTGCTTCTGCCAAGGGTTTTGGGATGATTCCCAAAACATGATTGCCTCCTTCCTGTACAGCCTTTGAAACAATCCCCATTAGTCCAAGATTACCTCCGCCATATATTAAGTGTATATTCCTTGCGGCTAAGACTCGACCCAATTCCTGTGCTGCTTCTATGTATTGTGGTTTAGTACCAACAGTACTACCGCAAAACACACAAATGTTTTCAACTCGTCTTCTTGAAGTGGCTTCCATGTTTTACTCTGGATATCTTCAAAAGTGCAATGATGAGTTGAATTTATAATACCTGAAAAAGGGTGAGTAAAAATAGCACAAGTATCTTCCAAAGGACGATTAATAGTGAAATAGTAAAATAGATCGTGATAGTCAACAAGATCTGGATCCTGTCGGAGAAAATAAAGGAAAACAACAAAACAAATCACAATTATTAGAAAAAAAACAAAGAGATAATATTTACAAATAACGGGCTTGATTGACGTCTATGCGTCAGGGACAAGCTTCCCATCCAATTTTCTTATAAATTGGCAAACAGGGTCTTTTTGAGTCAGATTCCCGAGACTTAACTGTTGTCTTTCTTTTTGAAATTGTGTATGTAATTGCGAAAGGCTATGTGAACATGTCCACTGGGATGCGTCTCAAGAGTCGAAGATATATCATCTAAAGACTCCTTACTCAAGCCATCCCTAATGAATTAATTTTGTCTTCGCGATTAATAGACACCATTCCTAAAGAACGACAACGAGTATTGCAATTCCATCGTGCACATTTGTAACAAACACCCATTTGTTTAGCTCTACGTTTCTTTGCATAGGTGCTTCTTCCCAAACCAGGCAGATGTGAAATAAAAGATTCAGAAGACTCACCTGCCAATCGAACTCGTGCTTCAATACCCAACGAATATCATTGGGCACACCATGGATCGTCAGTAGTCTCATTCGTTCCAAGCGAGCTTTGTAAACTTTCAATAGAGATTTTTTGGGGAGAGAAGGAAATTGCTTGTGAAGATTTGCGAGAGCTTCTTCCATCTTGAAATGACTTAATCTGCAAAAACTAAACACACAAAATTAAATCACACCAAATCACAATATATACAAAAATTGCATGGGTTGCCTCCCTGCGAGCGCTAAGTTTTAAGTCGTCAGCTAGACGTTACTTCTTGAACGTTTATGCTGGATCTGAAAGTGTGACACTTTCTTTTTGTCGCCCAAATGATTCTCCCCAGTAGTGCTTGACACGCTGACTGTTAACTTTGAATGTGTTGTGGTATTGGGATCCAGTAACTCAACAGCTCCATATGGTAAAACTGAGTGATTACAAATGGTCCAGACCACCTAGATTTCAACTTTCCAGGGAAAAGTTTCAACCTCGAGTTGTACAACAACACCTGCTGTCTTGGTTCCAACTGTCTGTGCACTATTTTTCGGTCATGCCATTTCTTTGTCTTTTCCTTGTATAATTGGCATTGTCATAAGCCTGTAGGCGAAATTCCTCCAATTCGTTGAGTTGGTGAAGTCTTTTCTCTCCTGCAGCTTGTGAGTCAAAATTCAACTTCTTCAGTGCCCAGTACGCCTTGTGTTCAAGCTCAACTGGTAGATGGCACGCTTTCCCAAACACTAATCGATATGGTGACATACCAATGGGTGTCTTGTAAGCTGTCCTGTAGGCCCATAATGCATCATCTAGTTTTGTTGACCAGTCCCTCCTTGTTGATCCAACGGTTCTTTCTAGGATTCTTTTGATTTCCCTGTTTGAAACCTCAACCTGTCCATTTGACTGTGGATGGTAAGCTGTGGCAACTTTGTGTGTGTTACTCCGTATTTGGATAGGAGTGCATCGAAGTATTTGTTGCAGAAATGTGAGCCACCATCGCTGATAATTGCCCGAGGTGTTCCGAATCGAGTGAAAATGTTCTTTTTCAGGAATTTGATCACAACTTTTGAATCATTGGATGGCAGTGCAATTGCTTCGACCCATTTGGAGACGTAGTCTACAGCAACCAGGATGTACAAGTTTCCAAATGATGGAACAAAGGGTCCCATGAAATCAATACCCCATACATCAAATATTCCACTTCTAGAATGTTTTGCAATGGTCCTTCGTTCTCCTCGAAATATTCCCTGTTCTCTGGCACCTGTCACATTGAAAAGCAAAAAGATAAGCATCTTTAAAAGTGTGGGCCAGACAAACCTGATTGAAGGACTTTGGCTGCAGTTTTGTTTCCGCTGAAGTGTCCGCCATATGGTGATGAATGACAGTGTTGCAAAACACTATTGATTTCCTCCTGTGGAACACATCGTCTCAGTAGTTGATTAGCACACCGTTTGAACAGGTACGGTTCATCCCAGACATAATGTTTGACTTCTTTGAAGAACTTTTTCCGTTGCTGAGTTGTCCATTCCAACGGCCATTTTCCTGTCACAATATAATTGACATAGTCAGCATACCAATGGACTTCCTGTTGATTTATGGAAAACAGTTGTTCATCTGGAAAAGTTTCTTTGATTGAAGGATCTTTGTCAGCTGTTTCTCCATTCTCTGTTCCTTTCCTGTCTCGAATTTCCACGTCGAATTCTTGCAGAAGAAGTATCCAACGGATCAATCTGGGTTTGGCATCTTTCTTTGTGATCAGATATTTGATTGCTGAATGATCTGTGTAGACCACCACTTTGGGACCCAACAGATAAGAGCGGAATTTGTCAAAAGCATACACAACTGCGAGCAACTCCTTTTCGGTGGTTGTGTAGTTGAGTTGAGCTTCATTCAGAGTTCTGCTGGAGTAGTAAATGGTGTGGAAAATCTTTGCTTTGCGTTGTCCCAAAACTGCACCTACAGCAAAATCACTAGCATCACACATTACCTCGAATGGAAGGGTCCAGTCTGGTGCTACAATGATGGGGGCAGAAACCAGCTTCTGTTTTAAGATTTCAAAGGCTTTTTGGCATTCTGTGGTGAAGTTGAAAGGCACATCTTTCTCCAGAAGATTACAAAGAGGTTTTGCAATCTTGGAAAAGTCTTTGATAAATCTCCTGTAAAAACCTGCATGTCCAAGAAAACTTCGAATACCTTTAACTGATGTTGGTGGAGGTAGTTTTTCAATTGTCTCTATCTTTGCTTTGTCTACTTCAATCCCTTTTTGTGAGATCCGGTTTCCAAGAACAATGCCTTCCTGCACCATGAAATGACATTTCTCCCAATTGAGTACCAGGTTTGTATCTTCGCACCTTTGTAATACCTGTTCCAAATTTTGCAAACAATGGTCAAAAGAATCTCCAAACACAGAAAAATCATCCATAAAAACCTCCATACTCTGCTCCAGCATGTGTGAGAAAATGGCCATCATGCAACGCTGAAATGTGGCAGGGGCATTACATAATCCAAATGGCATCCTGCGGAAAGCAAAAGTACCATAGGGACATGTAAAGGTAGTTTTCTCCTGGTCTTCTGGTGTGATAGCAATCTGATTGTACCCTGAATATCCGTCCAGAAAGCAATAGAACTCATGTCCTGCCAACCTGTCTAACATCTGGTCAATAAATGGTAGCGGAAAATGGTCCTTTCTCGTGGCTTTGTTCAATTTCCTGTAATCCATGCAAACTCATCCTTCCAGCAGACTTCATCATCCTTGACATGGAAGAAGACAAAGAAATACCTATCATTCTTGGGAGACCATTCTTGGCTACAGGTAAAACTGTAATTGATGTACAAAAAGGAGAACTAACCATGAAAGTGCAGGACCAAGAAGTGACCTTTAATGTTTTCAAAGCTATGAAATTTCCAAGCGATGAAAAGGAAGAAGAAGAATGCTTCAGAATTGATGTTGTTGATAAAATTGTTCAGAATACTGAGTCAAATCCCACAGATACACTTGAAGCTTGCATCACCAATATGACTGACAACGAGCTAGATGCTGAAATCCTGGAATTTATCAGCTACCTTGACAAACCATTCCGATTCAAAGCAACACCACCAGTTGAAAGCTTAGAACTGCCAAAGAAAGATCGAATCAAACCTTCGATTGAAGAACCACCACAGCTGGAACTAAAGTTACTTCCGAACCATCTCAGGTATGCATTTCTTGGAAACTCTTCTGATTTACCTGTTATTATTTCTTCTTCACTAACATTGGAGCAGGAAGAAAAGCTACTAAGAGTTTTACGAGAGCACAAAAAAGCCATTGGCTGGACTATAGCAGACATTCGAGGCATTAGTCCATCATTTTGCATGCACAAGATTCTGATGAATGATGAATACAAACCTACAGTGGAGCATCAACGGAGACTCAATCCAATCATGAAGGAAGTTGTGAAGAAAGAAATCATCAAATGGTTGGATGCTGGCATCATTTACCCTATCTCAGATAGCACTTGGGTAAGTCCTATGCAGTGTGTACCAAAGAAAGGAGGAATTACTCTGGTTACCAATGAAAAGAACGAATTGATTCCGACAAGAACAGTGACTGGATGGAGAGTATGCATGGATTACAGGAAATTGAACAAAGCCACGAGAAAGGACCATTTTCCGCTACCATTTATTGACCAGATGTTAGACAGGTTGGCATGACATGAGTTCTATTTGGAAACGTGTACATCCTGGTTGCTGTAGACTACGTCTCCAAATGGGTCAAAGCAATTGCACTGCCATCCAATGATTCAAAAGTTGTGATCAAATTCCTGAAAAAGAACATTTTCACTCGATTCGGAACACCTCGGGAAATTATCAGCGATGGTGGCTCACATTTCTGCAACAAATACTTCGATGCACTCCTATCCAAATACGGAGTAACACACAAGGTTGCCACAGCTTACCATCCACAGTCAAATGGACAGGTTGAGGTTTCAAACAGGGAAATCAAAAGAATCCTAGAAAGAACAGTTGGATCAACAAGGAGGGACTGGTCAACAAAACTAGATGATGCATTATGGGCCTACAGGACAGCTTACAAAACACCCATTGGTATGTCACCATATCGATTAGTGTTTGGGAAAGCGTGCCATCTACCAGTTGAGCTTGAACACAAGGCGTACTGGGCACTGAAGAAGTTGAATTTTGACTCACAAGCTGCAGGAGAGAAAAGACTTCACCAACTCAACGAATTGGAGGAATTTCGCCTACAGGCTTATGACAATGCCAAATTATACAAGGAAAAGACAAAGAAATGGCATGACCGAAAAATAGTACACAGACAGTTGGAACCAAGGCAGCAGGTGTTGTTGTACAACTCGAGGTTGAAACTTTTCCCTGGAAAGTTGAAATCTAGGTGGTCTGGACCATTTGTGATCACTCAGGTTTTACCATATGGAGCTGTTGAGTTACTGGATCCCAATACCAACAACACATTCAAAGTTAACAGTCAGCGTGTCAAGCACTACTGGGGAGAATCATTTGGGCGACAAAAAGAAAGTGTCACACTTTCAGATCCAGCATAAACGTTCGAGAAGTAACGTCTAGCTGACGACTTTAAACTTAGCGCTCGCAGGGAGGCAACCCATGCAATTTTTGTATATATTGTGATTTGGTGTGATTTAATTTTGTGTGTTTAGTTTTTGCAGATTAAGTCATTTCAAGATGGAAGAAGCTCTCGCAAATATTCACAAGCAATTTCCTTCTCTCCCACAAAAATCTTTATTGAAAGTTTACAAAGCTCGCTTGGAACGAATGAGACTACTGATGATCCATGGTGTGCCCAATGATATTCGTTGGGTAATTGAAGCACGAGTTCGATTGGCAGGTGAGTCTTCTGAATCTTTTATTTCACATCTGCCTGGTTTTGGAAGAAGCACCTATGCAAAGAAACGTAGAGCTAAACAAATGGGTGTTTGTTACAAATGTGCACGATGGAATTGCAATACTCGTTGTCGTTCTTTAGGAATGGTGTCCATTAATCGCGAAGACAAAATTGAATTCATTAGGGATGGCTTGAGTAAGGAGTCTTTAGATGATATATCTTCGACTCTTGAGACGCATCCCAGTGGACATGTTCACATAGCCTTTCGCAGATTACATACACAATTTCAAAAAGAAAGACAACAGTTAAGTCTCGGGAATCTGACTCAAAAAGACCCTGTTTGCCAATTTATAAGAAAATTGGATGGGAAGCTTGTCCCTGACGCATAGACGTCAATCAAGCTTGTTATTTTTGTAAATATTATATCTCTTTATCTTTTCCTAATAATTGTGATTTGTTTTGTTGTTTTCCTTTATTTTCTCCGACAGGATCCAGATCTTGTTGACTATCACGATCTATTTTACTATTTCGCTATTAATCGTCCTTTGGAAGATACTTGTGCTATTTTTACTCACCCTTTTTCAGGTATTATAAATTCAACTCGTCATTGCATTTTTGAAGATATCCAGAGTAAAACATGGAAGCCACTTCAAGAAGACGAGTTGAAAACATTTGTGTGTTTTGCGGTAGTACTGTTGGTACTAAACCACAATACATAGAAGCAGCACAGGAATTGGGTCGAGTCTTAGCCGCAAGGAATATACACTTAATATATGGCGGAGGTAATCTTGGACTAATGGGGATTGTTTCAAAGGCTGTACAGGAAGGAGGCAATCATGTTTTGGGAATCATCCCAAAACCCTTGGCAGAAGCAAATCTTATTGAACCAACAAACGGAGAGGAACTGATCGTGCCAGGTATGTCTGAACGACTGGTAGAAATGATTAACCGTTCTGATGCTTTTATTGCTTTGCCAGGTGGCTTGGGCACATTGGAGGAAATTTTTATTGTACTATCTTGGGCGAACCTAAACATACACCGAAACCAATTGGGATGTACACGTTGATGGGTTTTATGATTTTCTTTGTGTATTTCTTGATGATGCTCGAAGAAATGGGTTCGTGTCAAAACCTTTAAAAGAACTCCTATTCACTGCCAGAACTGCTCCAGATCTAATTGACCAACTCATAGCCTATGAACCGAAAGTTGACCCTATCATTTCAAAGATAAATTGGTCCGAGGACGATCGTGGTAAGAGACGTCGAATTAATCTGGATCTTAACCTGTAATATTCCTGTAGAATTTCAGCTCATCAGGTATTATTTTCTAAATCATCTTCAACTGTTTAAGACATTGGGGACAATGTCTCATTTAGGTTTGGGGGTGAGGTATAGTTAATAGTACTTGTTTGTATTGTTATTTTTATTTTTAGTCCAAAATTTTTCGAAAAATACAAAAAAATTGAAAAATTTTCAAAAATTACAAAAATATTTTGCATTTTTGTGTTTTTATTTTAACTAAAAATGTGAATTGGTAAGAAATAGCCGAGTAAGGAATTTCCACTCCTGAGACGTATCTCAAACCTATTTCGAAATAAGTTAATTTTTGTTTATTTCCTTTTGAATTATTTAATTGTGAATTCTCCATAATACTGACTAAAAAATGATTTCATATGCTCATTTGACAGTTATTATCAACATGCATAGTAACATACGGGCATGAGCTGTAATTAAAAAGTTTGTAATATTTCGTGCTCTAGTTTAATTGGAGGAAGCATCTATAAATAGTAATGGAATAAAAAAAAATAAAAATTCTGATGTAAAAAAATAAAGTATCTAAGATCCGGGTTATTAAGTCTGTAAGGGTGTTTTAACACCTAGTGCCCTAAAACCAACTGGTTTGGGAGTCATTGGCCCAAAGCTCGCTACATGGATCGAAGATGCTACAAAAAAAAAATATATATATATCTGAAGTCTGAGTAATTAAGTTCGTAGGGGTGTCTTAACACTTGGTGCCCTAAAACCAACTGGTTTGGGAGTCACCAACCCAAAGCTCGCTACATAGACGGAAGGTATTGTATATAATAAAAAGTCAAAATTCAGAAAAAGCAAAGAAAAAATCAGAAAAATTATTCCATTACCCCAAAAAGGTGTGAAATCTGATAGAACTTTAGGACAAAAATATTACTCTCTTTTCAACTGCACTTGTGACTGTTGTGGGCAAAAATGAGTTATTTAATATTATGTTGGCTGTGTATATGGAGAATGGTAAAAATAATCGGAGAATTTACTTATTTAGTAATTTAGAAAGAAACAAAACATCTAGTAACTTGTAGTAGAAGTTTCACCTGATTAGTTACTATCTTCTTTATTCTCTTTTCGCTTGTCTTTTTGCTTTTGTGTGCATTAGTTTTACTGCATTTTCACTTTTGTAAAATGTTTGTGGGTATCATTGCTGTAAACCCTCACGAGACTACAACTCGTCCACTAGGGACACCTAGGGGTTTAAAGGCTTGTTGCATATGCTAAATGCAACCGTGATCCCTACGAAAATGGCTTAGTTAAATTTTATTCTGTTATTTTATTCTGTATTTTGCTCGAGGACTAGCAAAATGTTAGGTTTGGGGGTGTGATGAGTGATATTTATATCACTATTTCCCACTCATTTAATCTAATATTTTGTATAGTTTTTGAGATTTGTGAATTTTTGATGTATTTTGTGTTATTTTGTAGATAAATAAAGTTTCAGGACATTCTGGAGGTGATTTGGAGTAAAACAGTGAAAATTGGCGAAAAAGGGCATTTTGGTAATTTCCAGCATCGCGCCGCCCAGACCTTCCGCGTCGCGACGCCCAGCATGCGCCGAATCTGCTAAAGTGCGCCGGGTCAACATGTCAGAATTTGAGAAGTTTGACTTTGCTAAAATGCGCCGTGCCACGTGTCACCATCACATCCCATTTGCTAAAATGCGCCGTGCCACGTGTCACCATCACATCCCATCTGCTAACATGCGTCGTGCCACGTGTCATCATCATATGCTGCCGACACTCAGACTTGACACGTGTCGCCTCGTCATCAGCCACATCATCGGTCAACAAGTCAACCTTGCCACGCGTCATGCCACATCATCGTCCACGTCAGCAGGTCAACCGAGTCAACTTGCCACGTCAGCCTCAGCCAATCACAACTTGACACGTGTCGCCACGTGTCTCAATCCTATTGTGCCGACAAGTGAACAGTCAGCCGCCACGCCACGTCATGCCACGTCGTCGCCGCGTCAGCATGACGTCATCACAATAATTGAGAATTAGCCGCCTTGACACGTGTCGCGTGAACAGTCAGCCGCCTTGCTACGTGTCGCCTTCTCATTGTGCCACGTCGACAAATCCAGCGTCGCGACGCTGAGGACCTTGGCGTCGCGACGCACGAACAGTGAAAAATTTTCCTATAAATATTGCGCGAATTTTCATTTTTCAGTTGTTATTCTCTCTCTTCAAATTCCGTGTAAAGAGAGTTTCTCTCTCTAAAAAATTTTAGTTTTTATTTTTTTTACTTTTGTAATTTAATTTTAATTACTTTTTGTAATAATTATAGTTTACTTTCTTTATTTTTTTTTTACAGTTTTACTATTTACCATGATGAGGTAATTCCTCCAGCTAAGGTGAAAGGTAATTCTTTTACTGTTGCTCTTTAGTTTAATCTCCCTTAAAAATAATATATTTACTAATTAAAATTCTGATTAATAAATGATACCGCCAGATTGGTCGGTTGGGAAATTTATTTAATCTGGTTTAAACCTGACTTAATAAAGGAAACCGCTATATTGGTCGGTTGGTATATTTATTTTCTGTTGGTTTGAACCTGATTAATCAAGGATACCGCCAGTTTGGTCGGTTGATAAATTTATTTTATCTGGTTTAAACCTGACTTAATAAAGGAAACCGCTATATTGGTCGGTTGGTATATTTATTTTCTGTTGGTTTAAACCTGATTAATCAATGATACCGCCAGATTGGTTGGTTAATAAATTTATTTTGGTACCGCCTTTATGGCTGGATTATGGACAAATATTACCGCCTATATGGCTGGTTGGACTTAATTGGACTTAATCAGGATACCGCCAGATTGGTCGGTTGGTTAAATAATATCACAAGTTTATATATAATTTTATTGGGAGATTTCTAAATTAGTAATAGTAAAAGTAATTCCTTTTACCTTAGCATTTTATTTTTATTGTATTTTTACTTTTCAGTATTTATTTTATCGCAATTATTTTTCAGCATTTTATGTCTTTTATTTTCAAGTTTTTACCAGCCCTAGCTATGTGTAATAACTAAGTTAGTATCTAGGGTTGTGATGAAATTCAATGTCACGGGTTTATAAGGGTTAGATTATAATTTGGGTAATATAAAGATTTATTTATTGAGTCTTAATCTTAATGCTCTTTAATTAACTGGCCATTAATTAAATTGATTAGGTAAACTTAAAATGAACTAGACATAGGGATTTTAAGTTTAAGACCTTAGATTCAATAGCCCACGATCTTCCTTAAGGATAGATAACCCTTTCAATAGATTTCCTTACAGGATAGGAATATACCTGTCGGGCGGGGGTAGTCTTAATTGGAACTTAATCGTAATGAATCTAGGTAATTTGGTTGACATAGACATATGGTTCAATTGGATTATACTAGGTATTTGTAATTGACCATCGGAAGATACTTTTACATACATTAGTGTTCCATGTTAATAAATCAATAAATTACCCAATTATAATATAACCACTTTATCTTTAATTAATATTGGAATAAATCACAACCCTAGATAGCTTTTAATATTGAATTTTCTTAAAATCTACCTTCAAACAATTTTATTTTGTTGTCTTTAAATTTAGAATCGTCGCTATTTCAAATCAATTAAACAACCTGTTAGATACTAGTAATCATTTAACCTCATAAAATTAATAACTTAGGTATTAAGTCCTCGTGGGATCGATACTTTTTATACTACTTGACCGACGTAAACACACACGTATAACGCAAGCGTACGTATCGTTCAAGTAGTATAAAAAGTATCGATCCCACGAGGACTTAATACCTAAGTTATTAATTTTATGAGGTTAAATGATTACTAGTATCTAACATGTTGTTTAATTGATTTGAAATAGCGACGATTCTAAATTTAAAGACAACAAAATAAAATTGTTTGAATGTAGATTTTAAGAAAATTCAATATTAAAAGCTATCTAGGGTTGTGATTTATTCCAATATTAATTAAAGATAAAGTGGTTATATTATAATTGGGTAATTTATTGATTTATTAACCTGGAACACTAATGTATGTAAAAGCATCTTCCGATGGTCAATTACAAATACCTAGTATAATCCAATTGAACCATATGTCTATGTCAACCAAATTACCTAGATTCATTACGATTAAGTTCCAATTAAGACTACCCCCGCCCGACAGGTATATTCCTATCCTGTAAGGAAATCTATTGAAATGGTTATCTATCCTTAAGGAAGATCGTGGGCTATTGAATCTAAGGTCTTAAACTTAAAATCCCTATGTCTAGTTCATTTTAAGTTTACCTAATCAATTTAATTAATGGCCAGTTAATTAAAGAGCATTAAGATTAAGACTCAATAAATAAATCTTTATTTTACCCAAATTATAATCTAACCCTTATAAACCCGTGACATTGAATTTCATCACAACCCTAGATACTAACTTAGTTATTACACATAGCTAGGGCTGGTAAAAACTTGAAAATAAAAGACATAAAATGCTGAAAAATAATTGCGTTAAAATAAACACTGAAAAGTAAAAATACAATAAAAATAAAATGCTAAGGTAAAAGGAATTACTTTTACTATTACTAATTTAGAAATCTCCCAATAAAATAATACATAAACTTGTGATATTATTTAACCAACCGACCAATCTGGCGGTATCCTGATTAAGTCCAATTAAGTCCAACCAGCCATATAGGCGGTAATATTTGTCCATAATCCAGCCATAAAGGCGGTACCAAAATAAATTTATTAACCGACCAATCTGGCGGTATCATTGATTAATCAGGTTTAAACCAACAGAAAATAAATATACCAACCGACCAATATAGCGGTTTCCTTTATTAAGTCAGGTTTAAACCAGATAAAATAAATTTATCAACCGACCAAACTGGCGGTATCCTTGATTAATCAGGTTCAAACCAACAGAAAATAAATATACCAACCGACAAATATAGCGGTTTCCTTTATTAAGTAAGGTTTAAACCAGATTAAATAAATTTCTCAACCGACCAATCTGGCGGTATCATTTATTAATCAGTATTTTAATTAGTAAATATATTATTTTTAAGGGAGATTAAACTAAAGAGCAACAGTAAAAGAATTACCTTTCACCTTAGCTGGAGGATTTACCTCATCATGGTAAATAGTAAAACCAAAAAAAAAATAAAGAAAGTAAACTATTATTATTACAAAAAGTAATTAAAATTAAATTACAAAAGTAAAAAAGTAAAAAATTAAAAACTAAAATTTTTTTAGAGAGAGAAACTCTCTTTACACGGAATTTGAAGAGAGAGAATAACAACTGAAAAATGAAAATTCGCGCAATATTTATAGGAAAATTTTTCATTGTTCTCGCGTCGCGACGCCAAGGTCCTCAGCGTCGCGACGCTGGATTTGTCGACGTGGCACAATGAGAAGGCGACACGTAGCAAGGCGGCTGACTGTTCACGCGACACGTGTCAAGGCGGCTAATTCTCAATTATTGTGATGACATCATTGATGACGTCATGCTGACGCGGCGACGACGTGGCATGACGTGGCGGCTGACTGTTCACTTGTCAGCACAATAGGATTGCGACACGTGGCGACACGTGTCAAGTTGTGATTGGCTGAGGCTGACGTGGCAAGTTGACTCGGTTGACCTGCTGACGTGGACGATGATGTGGCATGACACATGGCAAAGTTGACTCGTTGACCGCTGATGTGGCTGATGACGAGGCGACACGTGTCAAGTCTGAGTGTCGGCAGCATATGATGTTGACACGTGGCACGGCGCACGTTAGCAGATTGGATGTGATGGTGACACGTGGCACAGCGCATTTTAGCAAAGTCAAACTTCTCAAATTCTGACATGTTGACCCGGCGCACTTTAGCAGATTCGGCGCATGCTGGGCGTCGCGACGCGGAAGGTTTGGGCGGCGCGACGCTGGAAATTACCAAAATGCCCTTTTTCTCCAATTTTCACTGTTTTGCTCCAAATCACCTCCAGAATGTCCTGAAACTTTATTTATCTACAAAATAACACAAAACACATCAAAACATTCACAAAACTCAAGAAACTATACAAAATATTAGATTAAATGAGTGGGAAATAGTGATATAAATACCACTCATCAATATATTATAATTAAGGGAGATTAATCTAAATATTAGTAATAAAAGTTTTACCTTTTACCCCAGCAAAGGGGAGTTATCTCCTCATTACTGAAAAGTAAAAACTAAAATTAAAGAAAGAAAAGTACTGTGCGTAAAAGTAAATTGCGGAAAGTAAAAACTGAAAAGTAAAGAAAAGAAAGTGCGAAAGCGGAAATTAATTACTGAAAGCTGTAAATAAACAACAAGATACAATCTTCTTAGTATTCTTAAGGAATTCCTTAGAAGAAAGTATGAATTTACAAATGAAATGGCTTGGTATTTATAGGCAAAATTTTGCCTCCATCAAATCATCCACCAAATCCATTATTAATTGCTCCACTAATTGCTCCACCAAATCCATTATTAATTGCTCCACTAATTGCTTATCATGTTTGGTGGTGATTTGATAATTTTTATTATTTATTTATTATTTTATTTTTTTCTTTGAAAATGATTGAAAATGACTTTAATAATTACACACAACACACTTCTGTATGGTTCATCAATTTCGGGCATGAAATATTCAGAATTAGAAATTATTTTGTCTTTCAACGTTGTAGATCTTTTAGTCTTATTTAATCTGGAACTTGAATAAGCTCAATCCAATATCGGAGTAAAAGGTTATGCCCAAAATATGACAGATGCACAAAACTAGAATTTCCAAAACTGCACTTCGTTAAAACGCCCTTTCAAGTTTCCAAACTCCAAAATTAATATGTCAAGTCCAATTTTTGCCCTTATTTCACCCACATTTCGTCCTAAATGATTTCATTATGTCCCAATATTATTTTATCTGTAAAATAAACTAAAACACATCAAAACGTTCATCAAACCAGAGAAACTAAACAAAATATTAAGTAAAAGGGGCGGTAAATATTGATATATTTTCCGCTCATCAATAACTTCTTCTTTAATATGGTAAAGACATAACCAACCTTAGAATGATTAGTTATGATACTGTTGCAAAAGCGTCGCAACTGAAATTGAGTAGTATCATGACATTGTCATTCTTAGAATGTTCCCGATCAATGTTTACACTACTTGGTCAGTAAAGTAAACCCTTTGAGACTGATACACGTCGTATATTGGAATCTGATGGACTCCATCCCTAGTGACTGCATCAGTATCCATCCTCCCAAGCTCTTCCTCTGAGAAACCTGCAAGATACAGAAACTGGAGTGGGGGTTAGATCGCTATACGATCTAAATGAGTGGACGAAAAATGAAAATTATTGTAAAACCTTTTAGCTTCAAAACCATAGTTCCAAAAACATCTCATATGAAAACTTGGTTTCTGAAACTTCATATTTCCGAAAACTACCTTTGAAACTCTGGTTTCTGAAAACTATTCCTGAAAATCTGATTTTCTGAAAAACTATTTACTGAAAATTTATTTTATGTGAACTGCTCTGTGTCTGAAAACCTTGACGTATAAGGGCGTTATGTATCGCCGTCCCCAATACGCCTAAATGTAGCCAGTAGTGCGAATCCATGACTTTGGGGCATTATGTATCACCGTCCCCCAAAACATGCCACTACTGTTTCTGAAACTGGTGGTCTTGGGGTGTTACGTATCGCTGTCTCCCAAGCCACAAACTAGAACTGGGGGTGCCGATCTATGCTACCACCCAAGCTCTGAATTAGAGTTCAGGTACATGAACCTATGCCATCATCCTCACTCTGAAACTAAGATCTAGGGGCGTTACATATCACCGTCCCCTAGTCCTCTGTATGTGAACATGTCTCTGTCCGTCAATTCCAAACTATATCAAGTTGCAAGCTGGGGGTGAGTTTTTCACTCATGCCCTGAAAAAAACATCAAAATCATATTGGAAATATCTCTTTTTCTAAATCACTATTATCTAAAAAATAACTGTAAATAAATAAAGTATAACGCCCTATGTGTTGGAAAATTAAGTCCGATCTTATAAAGAATAAAAAAATCAATAAATGAAATCGACTTAAAGAAAGAGGTGTCCACTCACAGTTTTGGGATCTGGCTGGTACTGGATCCGTTATCGAAGAGAGTTGCAGTTCCTGCGGATAATCTATGATTGAGAACTTAATTAGCATCAACTTAGTAGAATAGTCTTCGATATTTTACAACGCTTGAAGATATATCCATAAATCTATATATACGAGGCTTATGACAATCATACTTTTAATATAAGATATGTATTCAAAGTGATACGAGACCCTAAGGGTGGTCTCTAACACGCTAGGATAGAACTGGGGGTCTAAAACTGATTTTGGGGAGATTCTGTGTCTCGCGTCGCGATGAAAACCCTTGCGCATCGCGACGCGCAACGCCCAAACTCCATTCATCATTTTCTTATTGCGTCGCGACACACAGTTCTTCTTGCGTCGCGACGCGTCCTGGGTTTCCAGGATTCTACCATTTTCTTCTTCAATTTCCATTTACCCAAAGCAACACCCCAATCATTCCCCTACCAAAATCAACACTCAAAACACCATATAACATCCAATACTACATAATTCAAATCATCAATACATCAACACCCAACTTTAATATATTCATATATTCCATACAAGATTAAAACCCAAAACTTAATATCTTTCAATCCACGTATTTAATCACTCAATAATTATTCCAATGATCATCACAACTCAATTACTAACACATAAAAATCATCCAACACCCCTATTCTATCATCATACTTCTTAAAGATAAAAAAAAAAGTTTATCGATCAAGTGGTTTCTTACCACTTTTTCCTTGCTTGATTTGGTTCATTCTTCAAGTCTCCATGCTCAACTTGCCTCATCATTTTTATTTTCTTCCTTTTCATTCTCCTATTATTCTTTCTTTTCTCTTTCTTTTCTTTCTTTCTTTCTTTCTTTTCTTTCTTTCTTCTTCTCTTCTTATTTCTTCTTCTTCTTCTCTCTTCTCTTCTTCTTCTTCTTCTTCTTCTTCTTCTTTCTTCTTCTTCTTTCTTCTTCTTCTCTTCTTCTTCTTCTTCTCTTCTTCTTCTTTCTTCTTCTTCTTCTTCTTCTTCTTCTTCATTCTTCTTCTTCTTCTTACTAACATTGTGATTAAAAAAAATGTGAATGAATATTTATAATTATCATTATAACTGGAATGTGACAGTTACAATTAACATTGTGACAGAGGTTTATGTGTGAATTTGACTATGTAACAATGATTTTATTTGCTATGACATAGTGACTTTGGAGTTGAATCTAACAAAATTTCAATTTTTACTGTATAAAAAAACCTTAAAAAAATTAAATTCACACAGAAATGAGTCATCATGGGACTCATGGGAAATATATAAAATGATATGTATATTTGTTTATCATTTTCAATAGTGGTCTAATTTTAAAAACTCGTCTAAAGTCATTCAAAATTGTAGGGTTACTCAGGACTGTCAATATATTCTGATCTCATTCAATATCATCCGTCTATATTCATATTGTAACATCCTCAATCTGGAAAATGTTACCGGCAGGGAATAGGCCATACTTGTAACATCCCAAAGTCTGGGAGATGTTACCGGCAGGGGATAGCAGTACTAACCTCATAAGCCTCTGACTTTCGACTATATACTATATTATTGAACTGCCTAAATGCAAAGTCATGCTCAGGGACCATGGCCCAACTCAACTTCATAAAATACTTTTATTACATACAACTATGTACTCAAAATGTACTTTTCTTTACAACTTTTTAATGGGTATCTATAATGACTTATATAACACTAATGAATGCATACAACTTTACTTTGACTCTGACTCGACTCTGAACTGGTGGACTCCAACCCAAGTGACTGCATCAGTATCCATCCTCCCGAGCTTGTCCTCAGAGAAAAACCTGCAACCAAGAAAACTAGGAGCGGGGGTTAGATCATTATTCGATCTAAGTGAGTGGATATGAAATTGAAAATCTCAAATCAAATCATTAAATCTTTAAAACAAAGTTCTAAAAAAACCACTTCATATAAAATCTCTTTAATAAACCTGATTTTTCTGAAAATTGCTTTTGAAACTTCTGGTTTACAAAAACTAAGTTCAAAAATCTTATTTTTGAAAACTATGAGCTGAAGATCTGAAAACTGTGTACTGAAAATATAAAAACTGAAAACTGCTCTATGTCCAGGACAACGACTCAACTGGACATGTCGGAGAACAACTCAACCGGGTCACTGAAACTAGTGATCTCTCTACACCCAGGACAACGACTCAACTGGGTGTGTAAAACTGGTGGTACTCTATGCCCAGGACCACGACTCAACTGGGCATCTCTGAAACTGGTGGTGCTCTATGCCCAGGACCACGACTCAACTAGACGTGTTACACCACAAACTAAACTGGGGGTGCGGATCATTGCTACCACCCAAGCTCTGAACTAGAGGTCCAAGTACACGATCCTAAGCCGTCATCTTGGCTCTACATATGCAGATGTCCTCTGTATCTGTCAATTCCAACTGTATTCAAGTTGTATACTGGGGTGAGTTTTTCCTCATGCCCTGGGAAACATTAAAATCATACTGGAATCTTTTTTTTTACAACATTTCTCAAAATATGCTAAATCATAAATATTATGAAACCAACTCGGCAAACGCCCTATTTGCAGAAAAAAAAGTAAGTCTGAAATGAAAAATACGAAATGAAAAATAAATAAAAGAGAAAGTGTCCACTCACGGATTTGAAGTCTGGCTAAGTTTCCTCCACATCGCTGGGGGCAAACGCGGCTCCTATCGAGTATCTATAAGGAATTCACGGGGTTAGGATTAGCAGTTATAAAATAGGATTTATAATCATAAAAATTCCTTAACCTAATTGGATTACCCCATAAGAATATTTTAATTCCTCAATTAAAATGTTAAAACAGAAATCCAGACTTTCGGTTTCGCTTTGCATCTCTAAAAACAATTTTCCGATTTCTGGTTTTCGCACATCCTGGGTAGTTCTGCCCTGCCAAACCAATCTCCATATTCATACATTTCCCAAAAAAAAATACTACAACAACAATACACCCCCAAGCTAACATAACATTAAATATACCATTTCATTCTATTTTTTAACATCCAACAACATCTAATTCCATCATTTTTACATAATCAACAAATTTGAATAACAAACTAAAATCATCCAAACGCCATTTTAGCAACACAAATCTACCCAAACTTCATTATCATTCACCCAATCAATCCATCATATACAATTTACCCAAACTTCATAAATTAGGATTTATTAACTTTTCCATTCCCATTATTGTCAAAATCATACTATCATCAACACAACCATAATCGAACTTGATCTTAATATTCTTTCTCATCTCTTAGCTATCAACTTTCTATACTTCACTTGTATCTAAAGTGTTATTCCCGGACATATTCTTAGTGGTACCTCTCGGTTTGATCCTGGTTAAAGCTCATATCCTTTCGTACTTGCTTATAAACATTATTACCCACATTCTTGTCATTATTCCGTAGTTTGAGAATTCATCTTTATAACAATAACAGCTTCGCACTAAACTATTCCTTCTTTTCCGTACTATGATACCAATCTATCAAACCACCCATACCCACGGCTAACCATCCCAAACCCGTAGGGGTTTGGTCAACTAAAACTAGGGCTGGGTAGCTTATATGATCACTCAATCCAAAAATTTTCCTTGTTATTACTTACCATTACCTTTTACTTAACAAGTATTCTTTGTTATCATTATTGCACCTTAATAGTCTTACTCTCTAAACTTTTCTTAGTACTCCTTTGTCCTTTACTTCATTCTGCTATCTACTAGGAACTTTCTGAGTCTATGTTTCTACCTTTTCACTTGGAATATCAGCCGTTAGTAGAATACTACCTTATTTTGGCATTGTTTTAACTTAACACTTCCTTTCTGACTCTCATTAGTTTCTCTTGTTCATTCTTGGACTACATCTGCAAGTCTCAACTCCTTGATATTTCCTTACTATTCTTTTATATCAACTCGTCTTCTATACTCGATTGCATGCTAGAATATCCTCTCTTTATTGATTTTCATACTATGATAAACTTATTTCCTTGGTTTTATATCACACTACTCTTCTATTAGTACTCACTTATTATTTTCTCCCCCGTTTGTTGTTACATTTTTACAATTTTACTTTCAGTATTTATATCTGCTAATCTCTAGTCTTGAGGCTCTTCTTTTACGGTGTTTCGGTGACACATACTTCTTGCCTAAGGCTCTCGTGTATACCTGTCTGGTGTCTCTTTCTACATTGGGTACCATTGCTAGAACCCTCATAACTTACCTTTTCTAACTTTAGTCGCAATTTTAATCATCAATCCATTACCTTGCATCCTATTCGAATCTTTCTAGAAGCATACTCTCTAATAAGTTCCTTATATTGTCACTTAATCCTTCCTATTGATTAATTTCCTGTGATTACTATATTCTTTCTGAATACTACTGCTATACTCTTTTTGCTATCTTTTCTAAGGGACTCATTCTTCTACGAAGGTTCCTTTCTTATCATAAATCCGCAACTCCTTACTTCTTAACTTCCTTAAAAACTTTAATTACTTCGTCTACTAAGAATATCCTCTATTAAATCTCTGATCCCAAACGTTACTCTTTTTCCTAAAATCCTCATTCATTTCAATACTATGAGGTTCTTTGTAAGTTACTCATTATATTCTATGAATCATACCCCATGATCTCTTATATTTCTAATTTGTTTACTTTCTTGAGGGTTCTTTGTTTCTATGAAGGTTTCCTCACTTAGCTCAACTTACTGTAACATTGGACCTTATTATCTTATGTTTCGTGTCTATATTTATGTGAACCCATCGACTTGATTTCGAGTCCCTCCTGTAATTTATTTAAGTTAACAGTTTCTTTCCTTTACTAGTTCCATTCTTTACTAGGCTCTAGGGTCTCAATTGTCATCAGTTCATTTCTCCTTTATTTCCTTATTATATTATCTTCACACCCGAGTGCACTGCGTTTCCTTATTATTCATCACGTTTCTCATATCATTGCCTATCATTTTTCTTACCTTACTCTTTACTGCTAAGACTAACAATGGGTCATTCCTCTTATTTTTTCTTTAGCTCTAAACTTTCTATTCTTTGCTATAAACCTTGATTTGATCATTTTTATTCTATTTTCCATACTGATACTCTTTTCACCTCTTGAATATCTCTAACTTCATAGGTCTATTCTTATATTCTTCTACGAATCTCTTACTGGCTCGGCTTATTTATGGGTTATACTACAATTGATCTTATTTGTGATCTTCTGCTAGTCTTAGCAACCTTACTCTGACTTACCTTAATCTTTACGCTACCCTGGTTTTCTTCTTTATACCCTCGAAATTTCCATAATGTTTTTTCTAAATGGTTTACTTCTCAAGGTCCTTTCATTTCTCGAAGTAGACTCATGTTGGGTTTTCTTATGGTCGCCTATAATCATGCTGACAGAAACTGCTTACATCTCATTGGTCCTTTTCTTTATGGCCCGGGGAGCTTTTTTATCCTTATTCTAGTACTTTATATCCTGATGGAGCCTAATACTCATATAGGATGGGTATGAGATGGACTCTGTCAGGATAGCTTCCATAACTGGTATCTTGAAGAAGTGAAGATTTAGGTATGTCGAGGCCCTATCTATTGGATCCCTTGGATAAAGTAACTAACTGTTGCTTCAGTCGCCACTCATCTTGTTTGCCTACAAGTCTGAGTTTGGAAGATCTAAAGTTTCTCTTTCTCTATGGCATTTCGTATCCATTAGAAGGTTCCACGATTGTCATTGACTTTCTTACTTCTTCTATCTTATAATGGTCATTGATACTCGGGGGAACTTGCTACCTATACGGGATGGTTCAGAAAAATATTGGATCAACTCAGAGGAATTTCTTTTAAGGAAGAAAGGTGTCTCGCTCGAGGGAAAGAACATTTTCTTAGATCTACTCTGCTTTTATTCTGGTCTAGTCTTACTACGCTCATCTTTACTGCTAGTTCTAGTATTATCCTTTATTACTTAACTCCATGTCTCTGATTCTTATTACTATAGATTTCATCATTTCTTATCTGTTTCTATTTCTCTATCTCTATTTACTTTCAATTACTTAGATATCTACCTTCTGTATCTTATTTCGCTTCCTAACTTTTTTTTTCTTTCTATTTTCCTGAATAGGTACTCATAGGTCTTTACTATCTATAAAAAGTACTTGAAGACTACTGGTTCGGCTTGAAGGAGTGTTCTGAGGAGGGAAATGATCTTACTTCTAGCGCCTCTATTACTTGTTCGGGCTTTTCTATTCCCTAACATATTGCTGGGGTAGATATCTTCAAAATCTCTCTGTCTTATTCCATCTTCTTACTATTCTTTATCTCGACTACTATACTCTTATGTTTCTTGAATGCTTTCTTATAGCTTTCTTTTCTCACATCTCTGATAACCTTTATTAAATACTTCTGTCTAGTTTCATGGCTTGTTTATTTTTATAGTACTAGATCTGTATATCTCGAGAAGATTTTTATCTTGGTATCTATAGTGAAATTGTTCTTACAAGGAATGCTATTGAATGAGTGTTCTGAGGGAAATGATCTTACTTCTAGGCGCTCTATTACTTGTTCGGGCTTTTCTATTCCCTAACATATTCCTGGGTAGATATCTTCAAAATCTCTCTGTCTTATTCCATCTTCTTACTATTCTTTATCTCTGACTACCTATACTCTTATGTATTCTTGAATGCTTTCTTATAGCTTTCTTTTCTCACTTCTCTGATAACCTTTATTAAAATCCTTCTGTCTAGTTTCATGGCTTGTTTATTTTTATGGTACTAGATCTGTATAATCTCGAGAAGATTTTTTATCTGGTATCTATAGTGAAATTGTTCTTACAAGGAATGCTATTTGAATGAGTGTTCTGAGGAGGGAAATGATCTTACTTCTAGGCGCTCTATTACTTGTTCGGGCTTTTCTATTCCCTAACATATTCCTGGGTAGATATCTTCAAAATCTCTCTGTCTTATTCCATCTTCTTACTATTCTTTATCTCTGACTACCTATACTCTTATGTATTCTTGAATGCTTTCTTATAGCTTTCTTTTCTCACTTCTCTGATAACCTTTATTAAAATCCTTACGTCTAGTTTCATAGCTTGTTTATTTTTATGATACTAGATCGGTATAATCTCGAGAAGATTTTTTATCTGGTATCTATAGTGAAATTGTTCTTACAAGGAATGCTATTTGAATGATCTAAAAAGGTTTACTAACCTGTCTATGGAGCTTTGAAGACGCACTCGAGGATCAGATACTGGAGAGGTAGTGCCTCATATACGGTATCCCGGACATATTACGTATACAAGACCCCAGCACTCTGCCAACTGCAGTCACTGACTCCCTAGACCATGCTCTGATACCATCTTTGTAACATCCACAAGTCTGGGAGATGTTACCGGCATCAGATAGCAGTACTAACCCCATAAGCCTCTGACTTTTGACTATATACTATATTATTGAACTGCCTAAATGCAAAGTCATGCTCAGGGACCTTGGCCGAACTCAACATCATAAATACTTTTATTACATATAACTATGTATTCTAAATGCAATTTTCTTTACAACTCTTTAATGGATACCTATAATGACTTATATAACACTAATGAATGCATACAACTTTACTTTGACTCTGACTCGACTCTGAACTGGTGGACTCTAACCCCAAGTGACTGCATCAGTATCCATCATCCCGAGCTTGTCCTCAGAGAAAAACCTGCAACCAAGAAAATTGGGAGTGGGGGGTTAGATCGCTATTCGATCTAAGTGAGTGGACATGAAATTGAAAATCTCAAATAAAATCATTAAATCTTTAAAACAAAGTTCTAAGAAAACCACTTCATATAAAATCTCTTTAATCAACCTGATTTTTCTGAAAACTGCTTTTGAAACTTCTGGTTTACAAAAACTAAGTTCAAAAATCTTATTTCTGAAAACTATGAGCTGAAGATCTGAAAACTGTGTACTGAAAATATAAAAACTGAAAACTGCTCTACGTCCAGGACAACGACTCAACTGGACATGTCGGAGAACAACTCAATCGGGTCACTGAAACTAGTGATCTCTCTACACCCAGGACAACGACTCAAACTGGGTGTGTAAAACTGGTGGTACTCTATGCCCAGGACCACGACTCAACTGGGCATCTCTGAAACTGGTGGTGCTCTACGCCCAGGACCACGACTCAACTGGACGTGTCACACAACAATCTAGAAATGGGGTGCGGATCATTGCTACCACCCAAGCTCTGAACTAGAGTCCAAGTACACGATCCTAAGCCGTCATCCTGGCTCTACATGTGCACATGTCCTCTGTATCTGTCAATTCCAACTGTATCTCAAGTTGCATACTGGGGTGAGTTTTTCCCTCATGCCCCGGAAAATATAAAATCATACTGAAATCTTTTTTTTTTTTTTTACAACATTTCTCAAAATATGCTAAATCATAAATATTATGAAAACAACTCGGCTAACGCCCTATTTGCAGAAAAAGTAAGTCTGAAATTAAAATACGAAATGAAAAATAAATAAAAGAGAAAGTGTCCACTCACTGATTTGAAGTCTGGCTAAGTTTCCTCCACATCGCTGGGGGCAAACGCGGCTCCTATCGAGTATCTATAAGGAATTCACGGGGTTAGGATTAGCATTTATAAAATACGATTTATAATCATAAAAATTCCTTAACCTAATTGGATTACCCCATAAGAATATTTTAATTCCTCAATTAAAATGTTAAAACAGAAATCCAGACTTTCGGTTTCGCTTTGCATCTCTAAAAATAATTTTCTGATTTCTGGTTGTCGCACTTCCTGGGCAGTTTCTGCCCTGCCGAACCAATATCAAAATTCATACATTTCCAAAAAAAAATACTACAACCACAATACACCCCCAAGCTAACATAACCTTAAATCTACCATTTCATTCTATTTTTTAACATCCAACAACATCTAATTCCATCATTCTTACGGAATCAACAAACTTGAATAACAAACTAAAATCATCCAAACGCCATTTTATCAACACAAATCTACCCAATCTTCGTTATCATTCACCCAATCAATCCATCATATACACTTTACCCAAACTTCAGAAATTAGGATTTATTAACTTTTCCATTCCCATTATTGTCAAAATCATACTATCATCAACACAACCATAATCTCAACACAAATAAGCATCAATTTATCAAAACTTATTATTTTAAAGAAAATGTGTCATGGAGTTCTCACCTTTTTCTTCTTGGTTTTCTTCACTTCCTAAACTCTCCAAGGGTTAACAAGGTCTCCTTTAATTCTTTCCTTCCTCTTCGTCTTATTTTCTTCTATTCTTCTTGATTTTTTCCCTCTTATTCTTCTCCTTCGTCTTCTTTTTCTTCTTGGCAAGCTGCTACTTTCTTTCTATTTTTGTTTCCCCAAATTTTGGTATTTGAGAATAGTAACCCCTTTATATACTAGGGCTTAAATGATAAAGAGAAAATTGAAGAAGTGTGTAGAAGAATGGAGAAAATTTGAGATTTTTACATTTTGACCCGAAATCACTTTTAATCCGAATTTTTGACTTTCGTTTTTGACCCAGTTCTGATCCGATTTTGGAAAAATGTTTAACGCAGAAGTTGTAGGTCTCGATCTCATCTTTTCAACGATATAAAATTCATAAAAATTAGAGATCATAAGAAAACGTTACGCCCCAAATACTATAGGTGGTTCAAAGGAAACACGGTACAGTCTTGTCCCGGGACTTCGAGGAATTTACCGATTGTTCCCAAAGTAATCTTATGAGTATATTTGAGTCCCAACATACTTTGTTCCTCGTGCCTTCATCCTGTATGTAATAATATCAATGTGGGCAGTAGTAAAACTACCGGTCGTTACAAATTCTCCCCCCTTAAATAAGATGCGTCCTCAGATCCTTTCTGGCGCCTCACTCGTGGTTTCCATAGTTTCGTGAATATCTAGAGATTATATTATACTTATCTCCTTGTCTCTAACCTTTACTAACTATCTGATTTTTTCCCTTTTCTGTTTGTAAGACTTCTGCTGAATATCATCGACTATTTCTTTTTGACCCTTTTTGTATACTCAATATATCATTTCTGAAAAATATCTCTTTCTTCAAGACCTTTACTAAAGCTCCTCAATTCCTTAACTTGATCAGATTCTTAATAACTGGTATCTTGATTCTCACCGAAGATTCTAATATATTCATATCTGTACTCGATATTTCTCTATTCCACTTGTCCAACTTGATCTTAATATTCTTTCTCATCTCTTAGCTATCAACTTTCTATACTTCACTTGTATCTAAAGTGTTATTCCTGGACATATTCTTAGTGGTATATCTCGGTTTGATCCTGGTTAAAGCTCATATCCTTTCGTACTTGCTTATAAATATTATTACCCACATTCTTGTCATTATTCCATAGTTTGAGAATTCATCTTTATAACAATAACAACTTCTTCACACTAAACTATTCCTTCGTTTCCGTACTATGATACCAATCTATCAAACCACCCATACTTGCGGCTAACCATCCCAAACCCGTAGGGGTTTGGTCAACTAAAACTAGGGCTGGGTACCTTATATGATCACTCAATCCAAAAATTGTCCTTGTTATTACTTACCATTACCTTTTACTTAACAAGTATTCTTTGTTATCATTATTTCACCTTAATAGTCTTACTCTCTAAACTTTTCTTAGTACTCCTTTGTCCTTTACTTCATTATGCTATCTACTAGGAACTTTCTGAGTCTATGTTTCTGCCTTTTCACTTGGAATATCAGCTGTTACTTGAATACTACCTTATTTTGGCATTGTTTTAACTTAACACTTCCTTTCTGACTTTCATTAGTTTCTCTTGTTCATTCTTGGACTACATATGCAAGTCTCAACTCCTTGATCTTTCCTTACTATTCTTTTATATCAACTCATCTTCTATACTCGATTGCATGCTAGAATATCCTCTCTTTATTGATTTTCATACTATGACAAACTTATTTCCTTGGTTTTATATCACGCTACTCTTCTATTAGTACTCACTTATTATTTTCTCTCCCGTTTGTTGTTACATTTTTACAATTTTACTTTCAGTATTTATATCTGCTAACCTCTAGTCTTGAGGCTCTTCTTTTACGGTGTTTCGGTGACACATACTTCTTGCCTAAGGCTCTCGTGTATACCTGTCTGGTGTCTCTTTCTTCATTGGGTACCATTGCTAGAACCCTCCTAACTTACCTTTTCTAACTTTAGTCCCAATTTTAATCATCAATCCATTACTTTGCATCCTATTCGAATCTTTCTAAAAGCATACTCTCTAATAAGTTCCTTATACTGTCACTTAATCCTTCCCGTTGATTAATTTCCTGTGATTACTATATTCTTTCTAAATACTACTGCTATACTCTTTTTGCTATCTTTTCTAAGGGACTCATTCTTCTACGAAGGTTCCTTTCTTATCATAAATCTGCAACTCCTTACTTCTTAACTTCCTTAAAAACTTTACTTACTTCGTCTACTAAGAACATCCTCTACTAAATCTCTGATCCCAAACGTTACTCTTTTTCTTAAAATCCTCATTCATTTCAATACTATGAGGTTCTTTGTAAGTTACTCACTATATTTCTATGAATCATACCCCATGATCTCTTATATTTCTAATTTCTTTACTTTCTTGAGGGTTCTTTGATTCTATGAAGGTTTCCTCACTTAGCTCAACTTACTGTAACATTGGACCTTATTATCTTATGTTTCATGTCTATATTTATGTGAACCCATCGACTTGATTTTCGAGTCCCTCCGTAATTTATTTAATTTAACAGTTTCTTTCCTTTACTAGTTCTATTCTTTACTAGGCTCTAGGGTCTCAATTGTCATCAGTTCATTTCTCCTTTATTTCCTTATTATATTATCTTCACACCCGAGTGCATTGCGTTTCCTTATTATTCATCACGTTTCTCATATCATTGCCTATCCTTTTTCTTACCTTACTCTTTACTGCTAAGACTAACAATGAGTCATTCCTCTTATTTGTTCTTTAGCTCTAAACTTTCTATTCTTTGCTATAAACTTTGATTTGATCCTTTTTATTCTATTGTCCATAATGATACTTTTTTCACTTCTTGAATATCTCTAACTTCATAGGTCTATTCTTATATTCTTCTACGAATCTCTTACTGGCTCGGCTTATCTGTGGGTTCTACTACAATTGATCTTATTTGTGATCTTCTGCTAGTCTTAGCAACCTTACTCTGACTTACCTTAATCTTTACGCTACCCTGGTTTTCTTCTTTATACCCTCGAAATTTCCATAATCCTTTTTCTAAATGGTTTACTTCTCAAGGTCATTTCATTTCTCAAAGTGGACTCATGTTGGGTTTTCTTATGGTCGCCTATAATCATGCTGACAGAAACTGCTTACATCTCATTTGTCCTTTTCTTTATGGCTCAGGGAGCTTCTTTATCCTTATTTTAGTACTTTATATCCTGATGGAGCCTATTACTCATATAGGATGGGTATGAGATGGACTATGTCAAGATAGCTTCCTTAACTGGTATCTTGAAGGAGTGAAGATTTAGGTAGGTCGAGGCCCTATCTATTGGATCCCTTGGATAGGGTAACTAACTGTTGCTTCAGTCGCCACTCATCTTGTTTGCCTATAAGTCTGAGTTTGGAAGATCTAAAGTTTCTCTTTCTCTATGGCATTCCGTATCCATTAGAAGGTTCCACGATCGTCATTGACTTTCTTACTTCTTCTATCTTATAATGGTCCTTGATACTCGGGGGAACTTGCTACCTATACGGGATGGTTCAGAAAAATATTGGATCAACTCATAGGAATTTCTTTTAAGGAAGAAATGTGTCTCGCTCGAGGGAAAGAATTTACCGATTGTTCCCAAAGTCATCTTATGAGTATATTTGAGTCCCAATATAATTTATTCTTCGTGCCTTTGTCATGTAGGTAATAGTACCAATGTGGGCAGTAGTAAAACTACCGATCGTTACAATACTATCCCCTAAGCCTTAAATTATCTAACTGTTCAAACTCATCCCAAACATAAGTTCATGCATAGGGTCCAATGACCAACACAATACTCATAGAAATGCATCTAAATTTTCCATACAACGAAATTAAATGTACTTTACATTACAAATCGGATGTTTGACACACTCAAAAACTGAAACTACGCAATGTATGTCATGCAACATTTGCTTGACATTGACCACGCTGACTTTTGGACTCAATCTGGTGGACTTAACACCCAAGTGACTGCCAACAGTATCCGTCCTCTCGAGCTTGTCCTCTGGGAGATCCTGCAAAACAAAAACACCGGGAGTGGTGGGTTAGGCGTTTTTGAACGACTTAGTGAGAACACAGTTCAAAACGAAACTGAAATACTTTATAAAAATACATGGTTCTAAAACCAAAATCATTTCAAGAAATAGTATCTTTTGGTCTGAAACATTTTATGGGATTTCTCTAAATCGTGAGTTCTCTTGAGAACTCCTTTAATAAACAATTCTTTTTAAAGAATCATGTCTCAAAAGTCCGTCGCTGAATCCATAAGATATAAGTCAGGATTTTTTCTTTTCAAAACCTTTGTGAAAATCATTCACAAAATAAATGTAAAATCATCTGTAAGAATATCATAAGTCATCATGTACAATAATCTCGTGGTCTTGAAGCGTTGTACGCACTGTCCCCCAAGCCACTAAACCAGTAAATAGTGGTGCTATCAGTGCCACCAACCTGTCTCTGAAATCCGGGTCTAGGGGCATTGTACTCACAGTCCCCCTAGCCCAATACCCAAGATCTAGAGGCATCTATAAT